>JAASFJ010000521.1:0-20618 GCA_023333755.1 Globisporangium uncinulatum
AGAGCCTTGGTAAAAATCAATACGAACAGTATGTGTTTGTAGGAGCTTTTTCCTCGTGATTTCCTTGAAATCAATCATGAAGCCAGGTGGTCCCCACAATTTCGGGTTTTACAGTACGTCTCCACAACAGCAATTCATTATCACAGCGTTAATTTCAATGGAGGAAGCTTCAATCAAGTGATTTATGGTGATGGTGACCCGAGCGTCGGTCAAAATTACATATCATTTATAAGATTAGAGAATATTACAATGGGTAAAGAATTGACCTTGTGTAGCATATTACGATTTAATTTAACACATTGGCATGAAGTTGAGGAGGTGTGGTTGCACGAATGTGGTATAGTAACCCTAACCCGAGCAGAATCACAAAAATCAAACATATTAAAAGTTACATTAGCTTTTGGAGGTACTTTTATCATTGGTTGTATTGCGGAATAAATTATGAATTGTAATGTATAAGAGTTGGGATCCAATCAGACCTCCAGTCAGACGGCTGTAACTCCTCTGGATAGAATCCAGAGAACATAAGCAGCTTGTGACACACATAATCTACTACCAAATGACCATCAGGCATTGGTAAAATAATAGACTACAAATTCTTTCAAATTCTCGTCACAAGTGGGTAAAAAATGATTGAAATGGAATAGACAACATCTATTGGCTAATATTACCTCTCGAGCGACTTTTCATTGGCAATATAATTATCCCGATTTGAATTGCATGTCCAGACAAAAGTCGCTTGTGAGATACAGTCGCCAGTATCAATTCGACTCCAAAGACATACTACCTCTGTAACCGAAAAGTTGTCACTTTTCTACTTTTGAGCGCGTAGTTTTATGAATATTGCTCCAAATGAGCTGAGAGCGATTGTTTATTACTCGCCTCGTTGTGCTGAATCGATTGGTGTTAGTTTCGGTACATTTTGATGTGACCAAAATGACTTGATTTTTGTATACCTACAAGGATCCCACGAAATTTGGCTTGATGTTGAGCTCGCTTGTCCATCTTAACAGCCGAGCATCTTCTGTACGATCATGCCAAAGAGAATCGGGAGCTTTAGGCTTCCAAAGACGCGCTTAACGCGCTCGAATACACTTGAGTAGGTTGGTGGGCTCCGAGGCATCTTCATTTAGACTTGGTTTTTGTATTCAGAAAACGTGACAGCTATTTTGTGACAGCGATGCACACTGGTACACGACAACTTTTCGGTTACGGAGGTAGTACATTTTACGGTAAGTAACCTCTGATTTTCGACCCATTTTCCCACATTTTGCACCCGTCATGGTGGATGCTCCCGACGCCGATGGCGTCCCCGAGACTCGGGAGATGCTCATCGGCGAGAACGACGTGCTCGCAGCCATCACGTGCGAGTACCTGGATGTGATGGCGCCGCGCAAGGACACGGCGGCGGCCGCTGTGGCGCTCGGCCGCGTGCGCATGACGACGTTCCGCTTCTCGTTCGCGCCAGACCCACGCGAGATGGAGCGAGCACGCACGTACTTGCTCGGGCGCTCGGACGCAGAGATCGCGAGCTTCTTCTCTGTGCCGCTCGGGTGCATTGCATCCGTACAGAGGAAGGGCGCGGTCGTGGAGCTTTTCACAAAGGACTTGCGCCACTTGGCGTTCCGCTTCGACGCCGTCGAAGTCACGCAGGTGAGCAAGCGGCCGAGCCTCCCATGGGTTGTGTGGAGAAGAGATGAGAGCTGCGAGAGGAGTTCAATCGCTCACGTCTCAGCCTGTCCTGGTGGCTGTTGCATTTCCAGATCTACAAGGTGCTCATGGCGTACGTGTTCCCAGAGAAGATCGACTACCTCTTTGCATTCTACCACCGGTGCGTGCGTGAATATTGTGTGAGCCTGTAAGTCTGTAGATGGGTGAGCGAGCCTGCCTGTCTGAGGTCAGCGTTCGGGTGCTACTGGAGAGTGTGAGTGACACACGCTCATCGGGAGCTGCCGCTCTTGATGTTTTGGTATTGGAAGGCTGTCGAGCGGCACTGAAAGCGAAGCGGGGGAGCTACTCCCGTACGAACGCGACTGGAAAGTGTACGACGAGACGGTCGAGTGGGAGCGTCAGGGCGTGTTCGAGAACGGCAAGTGGCGCATCAGCCACCTGAACGCGGGCTTTCGAGAGATCGAGACGTACCCGGAGCTCGTGGTTGTGCCGACTTCAATCCCGGACGTCGTGTTGCGGGACGCGATTGGCTTTCGCTCCATTGGCCGCATCCCGGTCCTCTGCTGGCTCAACAAGACGAACGGAGCGGCCCTAACGCGTTCGAGTCAGCCGAAGGTGCGTCTACATCCACAGTCGGTCGAGTGGAGCGTCGGTGTCGCATGACACGCTTGCGGTCGGCCCTGACTCGGACACTTACGATGCGAGAGCCTGGTACGCGCGTGGTAGGTGGGGATGTCCAAGGCGACGTCGCCTGCGGACGAGAGCCTCGTCGCGGCGATCGCGTCTTCGAGCTTGCTACGTGACTTTCTGCACATCATCGACTGTCGGCCAATGACGAATGCGCTGGTGAGGCGAGAGGCGGAACTAGCCAGCACGCGGTGGAAAGAGAGCGACGGCGTGACGTGACCGTGGCCTTTGTGCGTGTGCTTGTTGCTTTCGCTGTCTCCGCTGTCTCTGCTAGGCGAATCGAGCGAAGGGCTACGGCGTCGAGAGTACCGTCAACTACAAGAACTGCTCGATCACGTTCATGAACATCCCAAACATTCACTCGATGCGCGACAGGTCCGCTTGCCTTCTTCGCTTGTCGTATCTCTTTTCTCTGGCTGGTTGACGATGCCCCCCTCCCCCTCCTCAGTCGTTCACCATACCGTCAATGTCTCTGTCATCCAATTACTTCCCTCACAGCATGAAGAAGTTCCGAGCACTCAGTCTGTCGACGACCTGTGACAACCTCCAGTGGCTCGGCAACGTAGAAGACACCAAGTGGCTCGTGTACGTGCGGCAGCTCCTCAAGGCGGCGCTGCACATCGTCGAGCTGCTCCGGCAAGGCGAGTCCGTGCTGCTGCACTGCAGCCACGGCTGGGACCGCACGAGCCAGCTCGCGGCGCTCTCGCAGCTCATCTTGGACCCGTACTACCGCACCTGGGAGGGATTCCAGGTGCTGATCGAGAAAGAGTGGCTGTCGTTCGGGCATCCGTTCCAGCTGCGCCTCTCGCACGGCGAGAAGGCAGACACGCAGGAGTCGCCAATCTTTGTCCAGTTCCTCGACTGCGTGTGGCAGCTCGTGCGGTTGTACCCGAACCACTTTGAGTACGTGTTGCATGGCAAAGTGTGGTTGTGGGAAGGAACTGACGTGGGCACGCTCGTCGTCTCTTCAGGTTCAACGAGGGGTTACTGCTGATGCTGATCGAAGCGCTGCATTCGTGTCGCTTCGGAACTTTCCTCCTCGATTGCAAGAAGCTGCGACGAGAAGCGGACCTCGAGAGCCGTACGGTCTCGGTCTGGACGTGGCTCAACGGCTTCCGCACCCAGCTCACTGAGCCGAGTTTCGTCGCGAACAGGACACTCGACCCGCCTGTGACGGGGCTCCTGAAGCGCGTCGTGGTCTGGGAAAGCGTGTTTCTTCGCTGGTGCGCGCAGCCGCTGCTCCTGGACCCTCCAGTGGACGTCGTGAGCTTCTTTCCCGAGAACGCACGGCGGATCTCGACGTGGCAATTCCCTCAAGGCACAATGAACGCACTCAGCGTCGCACTGAACGCCCGGTTCCACGAGGCAGCGCTCGTCCAGCGGCTCAGTGAGCGCGTAGCTGCTCTTGAACAGCAGCTGCGCGACCAGGAGCAAGCCAGAGACACAGGTGCCACGTCCAGCAAGTGAGAACCATGCTGAAAATATGAGTGAGCGGGGGAGACGTGACGTGCGTATTGTAATTAACACCAAAGTGCCGACGCAGCGGGCATTCTTGGCGTGGTTGCACACTGGTGTCCCCTGCGTAGGCCCACGCGTGCGACCCACGCCGTTTCGTGTCAGGTTGGCACTACCTAAAATAGGAGTGAAATCCAAACAATGTTTGGCAAACATTAATTGCAAATATAAAAAATACAAATTCCAAATATAAAAAATCGTGACACGATGGCCACATGTTTGATTGACACTGATGTGTCACGTTGTTAGCAGATCATCTGTCTGACTCGCTGTTTGCTCAGTCGAGCATGTGCATGAAAGTCTTCATGTCGACTCCCTCACTCTCCTTCTCGCTCCGTCAACTGCAGTGCCGCTTCCTTGCCTCGCTCCAATGCGGATCCGCTCTCCTCTCGTGTCTGCAGCGGTGGTGGCGGTTGCTGTCGGCGTGCTCGCCACCGCTCCGGCCTCGACAGGTGCAGCGGTGCACGTGCATGACGCAGTCCACCGCACGCTACAGGAGCTCGGACGCGTGAGCATTGTACTGACGCTCCGAGAGCCGCGGCCCGACGACCTCCTATCCTCGACTTCCGTTGCGAGTGACGGTAGCGAGAACCGCGAAGCTGTGGCCTCCTCGCCCAGTCCGAGCCCAACAGTGCGCAAGAAGCACTCGAAGAAGAGCTCCAAGAAGTCGTGCACCGACCACCGCGACGACGAGGACGGACAGCACGTGCAGGATCTCGTCGACCGCCTCGTGCAGTACTCGCAAGAGAAGCAGCACGAGGTGCTGGCGGTGATCAACGAAGACGCGACCAACACGAGCACGCCCGACTCTGGACCGGCCAAGAGTCTCTGGATCACGAACGAGGTGTACGTCCGCGACGCGACACCTGAGCTCATTGAGAAGCTCAAGGAACTCCCGACGCTCGGGTCGATCCGAGAAGAGGTGGTCGCGACGCTTTCGATCCGCGAGTCCGCGACCGCTGCGATGGACGAGAACGACTTTGTCGGCGAGTGGGGCGTCGAGCGCATCCAGGCAGTCGAAGCGTGGAAGCTCGGCTACTTGGGCCGCAACGTGCGCGTCGCGAGCATCGACAGCGGCGTGCGCGCGACCCACGAGGCGCTTCGCAACAACTACATTGGCGACTACGGCTGGTACGACCCAATTTCCAAATCGAAGACGCCAAACGACCCAGGCGACCACGGCACAGCGGTCATGGGGCTCATCGCTGGCGGCCAGGGATTCGGCGTCGCCCCTAAGGCGCAATGGATGTCGTGTCGCGCGTGCAACGTGGACCAGCTCTGCCGCGAAGGTGACCTGCTCGAGTGCGCGCAGTTCCTCACGTGCCCGTTCCTCGACGGCGACAAGACCAAGACCGACTGCTCCAAGAAGCCGCACATTATCAACAACAGCTGGAACTCGGAGCGCGGTGTCGACGTGTTCGACACTGCGATCAACGTCTGGATCAGCGCTGGGATCATCCCTGTCTTCTCGAACGGGAACAACGGCCCTGGATGTGGTACTGTGAACGCGCCTGCAGACTCAACTGCCGCCATCACGGTCGGCGCGACCGACTACGACGACTCGCTCACGAGTTTCAGCGGCCGCGGGCCCGGACTAAAGGGCGAACTCAAGCCCGACGTGACTGCTCCAGGCGAGTACGTGGTCGCGCCGGGTGCCGACGCAGACAGCAGCATGTCTCTGTACACTGGCACGAGCTTCGCGGCGCCGCACGTCGCTGGTGCGATTGCACTGCTGCTCGAAGCTGCGCCGGGACTCACGACCAGCCAGGTCAAGGACTTGCTCACGCGAACTACGGACACGGGTTCGCTCTCCACGAACCAGCCGACGTGCGGCACATCGAGTGCGGCGTCCGCGTTCCCAAACAACGCGTTCGGCTATGGGCGGGTCAACATCCTCAAGGCAATCAACGCGCAGAAAGCTGCCGCTCCGACTCCAGCACCAACGTCTTCTTTTGCGCCTGTCAACAGCTCCTCTTCGACCTCGAGTGCGACCGCCTCAGCATCGAGTGTGCGTGTCACGAACAGCAGTGCGAGCACAGCCGCTGGCAGCTCGTTTGGTCCAGGAACAGTCAACGTCGGCGATCTTTAACCCGTAACAACACTTGGAATAGGCTCCTCCTCGTCCTCCTCACTCTTCCCACCCCAACTGGTTTGCAGCGACGCTGTCGCCGTCCCCGTCGATCTCTTGGCAGTTGTAGATCGCGTACAACAGCTTGTCTCGCAGCACGTGGTCGCTCGAGTACTCCGGTAGCTCAAGAGAGAAGAAGCACGTGTGCGCGATCGGGAGGTACGCGTCCACGGACCGCCCCGACTGCGCCTTGCTGAACGACTGCACCTTAAAGAGCTGGGCGAACTCCTTCTCGTTCGCAGGCAGACGCGATCGCCCCCACACGAACCGCAGAAACGCGCTTCGCTCGTTGTGCGAGAAGTCCCGCAGCGTCTGCCAGAACCACACCACGTGCTCATCGCTCGCGCTGCAGCTCGAGTACTCGGTGCATCGCTCGAGCAAATCGACGTCCACTTCGGGGCTGCCACAGACCATCAGCTCGAGCTCCGGCCCAGTGAAGCACGACAACAGCTTCGCCGGCACGACGGTCGAGATGCCGCGCAAGAGCGCCGCGACCTGCTCGTCGAACTCCCGGAACCGGTACCCCTCGACCAAGTCGGCGTACTCGCAGCGGTTCGCAAACGTCACAGCGATGCTCTGGCCGTAGGGCTTGAGTGGGACCACGCGGTTGTCGGACGACAGCGTCGTGAACACTTCGAGCACAATGTCTTCAAACATCTCCTCGGTCACGCCGCACGCGTCGATCGTGCGCATCTTGTGCATCGAATTCACGATCATCGAGTCGATGGCCACGAGGTCGTCGAGGTGGCACGCGTCGCCGACGAGCTTCTTCCAGATCAGTGACGCAATGTTCAGCGGAAGGTTGTCCTTGCTGCGCATGACGACGCCCATGAGCTTGCCGAGGAACTCGAACATGTGCAGCATCGTAGCGCTGCTCGCACCAGGGTTCACCACCCACTTCTCTCGTCCGACGCCAACGTTGTGCTGCGAGTTTGACGACGGCAGCAAGAGCGGCAACTGTGCACTGTGCAGCTCTTCGCAGTACTGCGCCAGGGTCTCTCGGTACGGCCCTCCCGCATCTTGCGCGTTCTCGCCCAGGAACACGACGTGGTAGAACTTGTCTGCGCGTCGGTAGTGCGCGCCGCCTAGAGAATTGAGCTGCCGGAACGCCTGCGAGAAGAGCGCGTATCGAGCGTCTGTGTCGGCTTTCCCAGAGCTGCGGTGTCGCATCGCTTTCGGTCGGTTCAGCGTCAGCTCTAGCGCTACGCTGGTCTGCGCCGTGCGCTCGAGCGCGTCGTCCCACACTGCGCGCTTCACGAGGCTGAAGATACGGTAGCGTTCCGCTGCCACAAGCTCCGAGAAGAGCTGCGTCGGGCTGGAGCGGACACTGTCGGCTGCAGTCGCGGCATCAAAGCTCACGTACGGCAGCAAGCGATGGATTGCAGCGTTGAAGTCCTGCAGTGCCTTGAATCGCTTCGCGAGGTTCTCTTGCGTCGCACCGTCGACGGTTTCTGCAGCGGACTGCTCCACGATGTTTGCTGGGTCAAGAGGCGTCCCCGTCGCAATCTCCAGTAGCACTGGCCACCGAACGAGCTCGTCTGAGCTCGGTGCAATGTCGCTCCAGAGCACCCGGAGCAGCGTTGACGCGCTCAAGTGCTTGGCTTGCGCGACGTGGTTCACATACTTGACGATATACCTGTCGTACCGAAGCTGTGTTCGGACACCAGCTTCGCCCAAGCGCGCGAGAGGCTCTTGGAATCGGTCGTGGCCGATGCTCCCCAGAGAGTAGTGCGGAATTACAAAGAAGCGGTAGCCCCAGACGCTTCCCTCGTGCGCCGTATGCGGCTGCGCACGCTTCGGCGATTCGGTCCCTTCCAGCGTCAACTCAACACTCGACAGAGTGACGCCATCTTGTCCGCTCGCGTCAACGGGGTGGGTGTGTTCGCTTGCGTCACTGCGAACTCGGGCGTTGTCGCTGCTGTCATGTATTCCATGGGTAGAAGAGAAGGAAGACGTCCTTGCATCTCCTCCACGTCCAACCGCTCGAATCAAATATCGGAGAGTGTTGCCGCGGATCAACAGCGGGTGATCGCGATGTGCAGCTCGTGGCAGCAGTCGGACATCGAAGCGTCCATTGAAGCCGCAACGATAGACATGCTCTCGCTCGGTCGCTCGCCACAGCACACGCACGCCAGCGCCAGTCTGCCCCGCCCATGAGACGACTTGGTGAACAGTACCAATGCTCCCGACCCCGCCGTCTTCGTCGCCGTACTCCCAGTCGCGAGAACGAATCACGAGGTCGCCGACGCGAGCCAAGTCGTTGCGGCGCTTGTGGCCGTCTGACATGAAGAGCAGCGGAGACGTGACCCGGTCTTCCTCCCCGTTCAGCCCCGTGAAGCTGATGCTCTGCTCCTCGCTGTCCAAAGCATCAGCGTTGCGCCAGCGCACATCCAGTGTCTGCTGCGGCGTCAGCTTGGAGTGGTGATCAAACTTCACTTCAAGTGCGACTGCGCCAGGAAACACGATCTCTTCCGACTCGGCGTCTGGTTGCTCGGTGATCCGTAACGGATGGTCGCTCTCTCGGATCGCCACACCAACAGCTCCGTGTCCGCGGAACGCTAGCGCGGTCGCGACCGAATCCACCAGCTTACTGTACCACGTCGGAGCGACACTTGCTGGCACCAACGCCAGAGGAGAAGCCGACACTGACCAGCCGAGAATCTCGTCCTGACTCCCAGCAGTGACGGCACCGATTCCCAGTGAGCTGGTCGCGAAACTGCTCATTGAGAACGCTGTCCAGTCAGCGACATTGCCGCGTGTCTCGGTTTCGCTCGCAGCGAGCGCGCCGACAACAAGTCCATTCTTTCGAAGCACAAGGATTCGCTGTCCAAAGTCAAGCTGGAAAGAGATAGTGTCTCCACTTCGAATCAAGGCGGCAAAGCGCGGAAGCTTGACACGGTCGTTCTTCTTCGTGTCAAAGATGCTGACACTCCCGTCGTCACTCCACTCGGCGAATTTGGACGCTCCCTCCGAGTGCTGACTCTTCGACCACATGACAGCGCTGAACGGCGCCGTCGCATCCTTCAGCAGAAGCTGATATTGATGCAAGGCACTCGAGCGGTAGGTATCAGCGCTCCAGACGCACGCCCCAGAAGCGCTTCGAACCTCCAGGAGCGTCAACGGCCGAGGCGCTGCCGAATCGGGCGGACACATCAACGAACGGGCGAATTTGCCGCTCTCAATCGCCAGGTCGATCGAGACAGCACACTGAACGAGCGTTTGCAGAAAGTACGACTTGAACTCGCTCCCTTCCTCCACCTTGTATCGCGCCCCCATCTTCACGTTCACGAAATCACGCACACGCTCCACCAAGTGGTGCGGTAGGCGGTGAAAGCGGACCGAGTTCTGCGCCAGATTCGTCAACACGAGCAGCAGCCGCGGCTTGAGCAGCTGTGGCAGCGCTTCGAGACTGCAGAGCACGGTCTCGAGCACTCGGGACGAGTACAGCGCTTCGCACAGCGCGTGGTCTTCCTGGGACACCTCCGCTGACAGCAGCTCGAGTAGCCAGCAGCACACTGTCGCTACTTGCATTGCAGACTTCGCGTCAATGTCGCGCGCTTCGACCGCCGCGTCAGCAGGGTAGAGATCGTTAAAGACCCCGACAGCAAAGAACTTGAACCCCCACTCCGATTCGCTCGACTCGGAATGGAAGTGCGCCTCGAGCGAGTCCGCTTCGACAACCAGCGGTAGCTGTCCACTGCAGCCCGGCCAGATTGCGTTGGTGCTAGTCCCTCCGTAATTGGGCTCGCCGTGCGTCTCAGTGCGATCCGACCCATGCTTGTAGAACCGCAGCCATGCCTTGCCACTTTCGCACTTGGACCGGGCGTCGCAGGTGACGATAATCTTGCTCGCTCCAGGAATCGACACGCGCCAGTACTGGTCTGTTTCCTTCTTGTGCGGATGCTCGCTCTCCACAACTCGGAGAGCGCCGCGCTCACTAGGCAGCAACGCCACACCATGACGCAGCAGCAGCAGACAGTGATCGATCACTCGTTCCAGGAACTCTGCGTTCGTCGAATCGTTCGCCAACATGCGCACACTGGTCGCCAACAGTGCAAGTTTGCCCAAGGCCGTGTCGCCCACTACGCTGCCGCTCTCTTTCGCGAAGATGTGGGTCAGCAGCACCAGGAACTGCTTCTCGTCGCGAAAGTCCGTCAGCTTGATCGTTCCAACGCGAACACGGGAAGAAAGCAAGTCGGCAAGCGCGGACCGAGCACACTTGGTGGCGAGCGCGCGGTGCGTGTCGAGCGCAAAGCTCTGGAAGCGATCACACTGCCCTTTCAAGTGTTCGAGCGCGAACTGGGACGAGAAGTTCGCGAGTGCTTCCTGCTCCTCGTTGCACTCGCTCATCTCGAGCGCCGTGTGTGGCGCCTCCACCCGCGAGTCATCGACACCGAGCACCAGAAGGTTCTCGTGGCGCGCCAGTCCGTTCAACGATGCAACATGGATCTGGTCATCCGTGCGCTGGCGGACCCACCCGCCTCTCTCGTCTGCGGTCGAAAAGATCTCAAGCCATCCTTCAATGTGGCTGACGGCTTGGAACCTCTCACCGCTTTTCAGCCCTCGCATGACGTCGTCGCTGTGTCGATCGTGGTAGACACTGACTCCGGCCTTGTCAACGACCACAAACTGCTGCAGCTCGAGAAAACGCGCCGAGCTGGCATCGAATGACGTTACAGTGGGGTTCGTCGAGACGAATCGATAAATCGGGTCGTATCTCCACTGATGCGCCACTGTCTCGCAGGCTCCGACGACTTTCTCGAACCCATCGAACTCGACAGGAAACGGCGAGCGCTGGGGCCTCAGCTTCTCGTGCATAATCTCGAACAAGTGGTACGCGCGCGTTTCGAGCTGCTCGAGAGAGAGTGAAAGTGGAGAGACGGGCTTGAACTCGGCGATCACTGTGAACTTCCAGCCCCAGTCGACGTTCGACACGTCCGTGCACCAAAAGAGCGTGAATGAATCGCCATGGATGACCAGCGGGGATCTGCCGTTCACGCCTGGCCAGTTCGCCGTTTCATCTTCTCCAGAGTACTGGTTCACACCCCAGTGCTCTGTCAACGATCTGTCTTTGAAGAACGTCAAGTAGTCGCAATTCAGCTCGGTTCGGCTCTGCGCGTCGAACGTGACAGTCAGCTTCGACGCGCCACGGAAGACCACCTCCATGTACTCCATGACCGAACTCGAGTACGGATGCTTCGACTCAAACGCTTGCGATCTCGGAGCGGAGCAAGTCGGTCGTCCGTCACTCGGCTCGTTCGCGATCCTTGTCAACGACGGCACGAGCGACGCCAGGTCTGGAAGGTTCTCTGCGTTCTTGTGAAGCCGCAAGAACGAACTGGTGGCTTTGACGCATCGCGCTCGGATGTCGCACAGCGCACTCGCTGTCGCTGACGGAGGGAGCTCCGGCGGGAACGACAGCATGTCGGTGAATGCATGTGCCGTGAGCTTGAACCCCCACTCGATTGGGTCTCGCGACGCCGATGCGTCCGTGTGAAAGTGCACGTCGACGCTCGATGCTGGGATGCGGAGAGGCGGGACATTACCAAGACCTGGGAAGTGGTCGCCGTAGTACTTCTGCTCGCCCCAGTGCTCTCGGCTGCGATTCGACTGCGCACTCCTTGCGACCCCCGTGCGCTTGAAGAACGACACGTAGTCGTTCGGTCCAGCCGTGCACGATGCCTTGTCAAAGTAGACCACAATCTCCTTTGCTTCCCCAAAGTCGAGAGGATACGTCACATCTTCGCCGTTACCGTACGGATGTTCGCTCTCCAGTACCTCGACGTTCTCTTTCTGCGTCATCTTCGGCATGTACTCTGGCTCGCTCGAGAGCGTATCGACATCGAGCTCCAGTACGCCGGCAAATAGCGTCTTGATCTCTCCCACAAACGGCGACATGTGCTCTTGGAAAAGCTGAAGTTCCTCGAGCTCTTCGTCCTCGAAGTGAGCAATGTCACTCGCTGGCACATCGATTGGATGCGTTCTATCGCAGTCGAACAAGACGCACGCCACTCGAACCCCGTTCTTGATGCGGAACTGCAGGAGGTACCCCGTCTCGACGGTTTCTTTGCCATCGATGTTCACACAGCACGTGACACGTCCGCCAATCGTGACCCCGTCGATGGTCCCACCGAGCAGCGTGCACGACGCGAGGGCGTTTCCCACGGCCTTCGGATCGCTCAGGGCCTCTCCGAACGTGTTGGTGGCATTCAGAGACCCAGAGATTAGCTTGAAAACCAACGCGCTCCAATCGAAATGACCGGCAAGAACTCGAAGCAGCGAGATGTACGCCGACACGAGGCTTGCTGCCTCTTGTGCCGATTCGCGAAGTTCCAGTGCCATCGGTTCCGCGGGGTCTCGTTGTTCATGGTCGGACGCAGCACTCACGTGCGCCGCTTCTTCGTCAGCGTAGAGTCGCCAGACGTTCAGATGGTGTCCGATCTGCTCGAAAACGTGCTCGACAGGTCCGCACGTCAGCTGCGGGAGGACGCGCTTGATCTGAGCCGTCGCGATGTCTGGAGACAAGAACTCCGCTAGCTCTCGCAGCACAGCTACGCTCGCACACCGTAGCGTGGTAGGCACGCGATCGTCGAACGCGAGCACCATGAGGTAGCCGAGGTTCTTGGGAGTGCCAATCAGGGACCGTCCAAACGGAGTCTCGGAGCACATCTGGAGCAAGCTCAGGATATGCAAAACTCTGTCGATTGGAAGCGCACGGAGTAGATGTTCTGCAGCTGGACTCGCCTTTTCGATCTCGGTCGCAAGGTCGCTCTCCGAGACAGCAAACGCGCACACTTTCGGCTGGTAGATCGAGCACTTTGCTGCAGGCTCGTCAAGAACCCTTGACGGCGGCTCGCCAAAGTAGAACGGAAAGGGGTTTAACGACTGGCCACGTACGGCGTCGGTCGCGGTCGACGGAAACTCTGGCACTGCCAGCAGGCGGTAGCCCCACCCGTTGGAGTTCCCGTCATTGTGGAAGTACACCACAAACCGATCCGACGGTATCTCGACCGAGTTAGCACTCCCGCTGCTGAGCCCAGCTTCACTGTTTCTCCGTGCACGATGGCGCTGACTTTGCGCTCCAGGAAAGTTCCGCTCCGGGTCGTGGTACTTGCCCGAGTACTTCTCGTCGCCCCAGTACTCGATGCAGCGGGCATTCTGGTAGAACCGAACGTACCCCGTCGACTGGTCGATATCGCAGAGTGGATCGAACGTCACGCGGATCTTCACCGCACCGGGAATGTGCACCGGCCAGTACTGGTCCACTTTGTCTTGATACGGGTGAGCAGACTCAACGATCTTTGCCTCGCTCGCGCTCGCGTTCCCGTGCATTAGCAGGAACGGGTCGAGTACGTGCTGCGACGCCTGGATTCCGTTCACAAAGATCCGGAGCGTGTCCCCGTCTTGTGCGATAGCGACGTGCGACCACTCGTTTGCATCGAGCTCGTAGTTGCTGTTGTAGACGCACTCCCGGTCCTCACCGCACGCGATCTTGTAGCTCAGCTGGCGCTGGTCGCTCAGAAACAAACCGAAGCTCGACCACGGCGACGCGAACGCCGTGTCCCGTACCAGGTTCTTGCCGCCTTTGCAGTAGATCACTCCGCCCACGCCTTGGTCGACAAGCACCACTTCGAATACTCCAGAGCTCGGGTCGAAGGTGTACTCCCCAACCTCAGAGTCGTTCCAGCGAACCTCGACTGTTGTCGGCTCTACGATCGCAGTCACCACGCCGCTCATATTCTCAATGTCGGCTTCATCGCTGCTGTCTTTCCAAGCCGGACCACACTTCACTTCGTCGCCAACTTTCAGTGCGTAGATCCCCGTCTCGCCGTGCACGTACACCCACAGCATGATTGTGTGGTTCCAGCTGACGCGGTGCTTATCAAGGCATGGCGCTGTCAAAGCTGGCGACGCGTCCGGTAGGTAGTGAGTCTTGGCTGCTCGCAAAGATAACGACTGGTTCACCACGTCCGAGAATTGGGATCCCGCATCTGGTGTTGTCGAGTTGCTCATCAACGCTGACACGCCTTCGAGCTGAACGCCCACCGCGGCGAACAACTGACGTTGAAACGCGGTCGCCTCGACTCCGTCGTTGTTGCTCTCCAGCTCACTGCTTGGTTCTGCGATCGGTGCTGTCTTGCCCACCACGAAGCGTGCTAGAAACACTCCCAGAACGGATTGAGCAGCCCGTCGGATCTGCGGGACGTCGCTCGGCAACACCCGAAGCACTTGCGTGAGGATGCGACTTTCTTGCAGCAGGTACGAGTCCTCGACGTGATAGTCGAGCGCACACGCCTTGAGGATCGCCACAATCAGAGAGCTGCGGGACGATTCCACCGGTACGGAACCCAGCACGTCGGCGAACTCTCGCAGGCATCGTCCGTAACTTTCGTTCACTTGAAGCCGCAACGATTCCTGACACCCGCTTAGCTTCGTGGCGAAGTGGACCCTCGCGGGTACTGGTTGCGATGATCCGTTCGAAAACGTGTACGATTGAGCCATCTTCTTCACCGCGCCCGCAAACGACTCGACGAGCCCGGCCTTCAGCTCTGGGATGGAGCAGCAGCTCCACGTGCGCGCAAAGAGGTCGATTCCAAAAGCGCGGTGACGCGCTCTGGCATCTCGCGTCGCAATGAGTCCGCGAAGTTCCTCGACGTCAACCTCGCTCTGAATGAACTCGAGCACTTGCTCCGTCACCGACTTGACCTGCCCGCCTCGCATTCGCTCGCTCGAGTTGCGTCGATACTGGAACAGACTGCGCAGCTCCGTTGCCGCCTGGAGCTCATCAAGCAGATTGTACCACTTGTCAATAGCGGACTCTGTCGATCCCACCTTGCCGATCGCGTGGCCGTACTTTGCCAACAGACCCCAGCGCCGCTTCGCATCACTGACGTACGAGAACGACGCTGGCGTGAGGTCGAGCAGAAAGCGCGCGCGCTCCGTCACTTTCTCGCACAGAATCAACAGAGACTCCTCCGAAATGCCTTTGAACGCGGACGGCTGACGACGTAGCTTTCGAGAACGACGGCGGGTCGGAGTCGCCGGTCGCTGCATTCCTGCGTCAGCTGCGTCGCCAAGATGGAACCAGTCGCGCATCTTCTGCGCGTTCTTCCAACCGCGGAGGAGCTGGTCAGACACATCGCTCCGCAGTCCTTCCGCGAACGCGTACGCATCCATGCCCCACATGTTGTGGTGTAGAATCGCTGCCGCAACCGCTCGCACGGCGCTGGTGATGGCTTGGTTCGCGCTTGACTCGGACGCATCCACGAATGACGACGCTGCCGAGGGCTGGCGAAGCCCTCCGCTACGCTCCTTGAGTGCATTGACAATCTTCTCTGTGCGCGAGCCCTCCGGTGCGTCGGCAAAAGCCTTCAGCAGCTGAAGCACGCTGTCGCTCGTGCTCTGCTCCACTGAAATTCCACCTTTCAGCAGATCGCTCTGCAAGACACGTTCGTTGAGATACTCTGTCTCGCTGAGTGGCGCAAATACGCTTCCGTCCACGAAAAGCCGCGTGATCTCATCGAGCACGCGCACAATGCTTTCGGCCAAGAACACGAGCCAATGGCGCTTCACGGACGTCTGTCTCCTCAAGATCTCTCCTTTCGCCGTGAAACGGTACCCCCAGTCGGTGCCTGACGGGTCTGTGTGGAATCCGACGAAGCAATGGTCGCTCTCAATCACGAGAGGCGGATTCGAGCCCATGCCTGGCCATGTGTACTCGGGGTCACGTCCAGAGTACCGCTGGCTGCCGTAGAACTCGAGCTTGTTCCGGTCCTTGTAAAACGTCACATAATCGTAGTCCAGCTCGGTGCGGCTCTTCGGGTCGAATATCACGACAATCTTCTTTGCGCCGGCAATGCGCAGCTCCTTCAAGTCATCGTAGTTGTTCGAGTACTCGTGCGGCGATTCCATCGTCTTGACCTTGTAGTCCACGATCACGCTCTCGACAGTTCGCTCCTGCGCTCCGAGGTTCATCGCTGTGCTCACGGCTTCGACAGAACGCAGAAGTGACGCCAGCTTTTGCGCTCCTTCCTTCACGAAATCGACCAACACGTCACCTCGGCTTGACGAACTCAGCGACGCTGACCCGCTATTCTCTAGGAAGCGATCGCGGCGGCTCAGAAACACCAGCCCGCTCGAAATCAGCATCGGCGACAGCACGCCGAAGAAGCCCATCCTGAACGACTGCTCTGCGCGTGACCAGACAGTAGCCGGCGGATCCACGGTTACTCGTCTCGCCACATCCGCACAAATGTCTTCGCACGCGTCACACAACGTGTGGAAGAGCGAGAACGCCACTGGTGACTGCTCCGAGGTCAGGCTTGGTGTCGGCGTGTCGCCCAACGACAGAAAGATACACTGCGAGACGCTGTTGACCAGCAGAACGAGCTCCGCGAACGCCTGTCCGTCGTCGAGCAGTGGCTTGCCCACACCCTCGCTTGACGGATTAAAGATCCTTGCGAGCTTCTGCTTCTCAATCACCACAGCTGACGCGACCACAAGCTTGAACGTCTCGAACGTGCTCGCTGACGTGAGGATCCCGACTTGAAGCTCCTTCGCGCGAGTGCTTAGCTGCCCAAGAAGGCGAGCGACAATCGTCAACTCAGTCGCGCCGACGTTACCACCCTCCCAAGCCTTCAAGTGCTGAAGAACGCCTTCAAACTGGTTCACCACATCGGGATGGAAGATGCGGGTGCACGTCGCGTAGAGATCCAGTGCTCTGGAGATGACTCTCACCTTGAATTGCTCCATCTGCTCCTCGCTCTCGACGACAGACTGCAAATGCTGGTCCGAGATGTTGCTTGGCCGCCTCCCGCGAGACGAGTAGATTAACCCATCAAGCAGCGGCGATAGATCATCGCGTAGCATCTTCACGATACCAGCGCTGGTCTTCCCCGGCTTCATCAGCAGCAAGTTCACGCTCGCGTTCAACACGCTTAAGCTCGCTTGCAGGCTGAAGCTGTGGACAGCAGTTACCTCGCCGGCTTGAAACAGCGCCGCGAATCGTACGATCAGCTTCAATAGAGCCTCGAAACTCGTCTCCTGAAGATCAGCGACGAACGGGATCTCCACCGGTCCGGAGAGAACAGAGCCCGAACGCAGTAGTGACGCCCACTCTGCCTGTCCGCTCGTCTCAGCGTTGTCGGACAGGAACCCGAGAACTCGCATGCTCGTCGCTTCGGTGTGGCTCCAGGCAGTCAGATATACTGCCGCTGTCCCCTCATTCTGCACCTCTTGAGCAGCAACTTGCGCCGCCGTGTCGAGAACCTGCGCCGCTGTCTGCTCCTGCGTCAGCGGGATTCGTACACCAGGGTTGCGGAAGTACGTGAGCAACCCCTTGCCGCTGTCGAGCGTCCAAAGCAAGTTATTCTTCGCGTCGAAGCAGATTGCGCGGCCCGGAACTGCGATCTCGTAGTACAGGGGTAGCCCTGACCGACTCGCCTGCCTCTCGTTTCCCGCGCCACCAGACTTGTCTTCGATGAACACGCCAGTGTCGCTATCGACCATCGCGCAGTGTGCCTTACCCGAGGACGCTAAAACGACGATTCCGAGCCACTTCCCGTTCGTGTAGAGCACTGGAAGCTCGACTTCGCCATCCGCCGGGCTTAACTCGAAGCTCTGCAGCGACAGGAAGTAGTTTACAAAATGCGGACTCTGAACAGTGTCGACGTTGATCGTGAACGAGCGCGCGAACTCGAGCTCCAGGAACCCGCTCGACCGAACCGATGGAAAAAACACTTGAACCTTGAACATACTGGCGCTCATCTCGACCTCGTAGACCCGCAATCCTTCCGTGATGTAGACGACGAGAGGCTTCGAAGTCGGAGGAAGCGCAGATGATGTGCCTCCTTTCAGCGAGTGAACTCTCACGACGCTCAAGTCCCGAGGCGATATCTGGATCAAACGACGCGACTTCCGCTTTGGCTCCGGCTTTGGGTTCTCCATGCTCATCTTGTTGCTGTCCTTGCACAGCAAACTGAGATACAACGAGTCGCCGCACTGCACCATACTCGACAAGTAGACGTCGGAGTGCCTGTCTTCGAGCCCGCAGATCTGATCGCCGACCCTGAAGCTGCTGCACACGACATCGTCCTCACCCTCGAGAGCGTAAAACAGGATCAGCTCCGTCGAGGTCGATATCTCTCGAGATCGTCTGGAAACGGGGAGCAGCTCGTCGAGCAGCTGCATGGAAACGGTAAGTGAAGCGCAGCTGTCGTCGTTCCCGCTCTCCTCTGCTGCCGTTGCTGGTGTCTGGAGCTTTCGTTGCAGCAGCTCCATGGTTGCGTCGTCCAGAACTTCAAAATCGCCGTAAAATGCAGCAGAAAGCGTCGTCTTGTCGGTTTCCAACATCGAACTCAGCAGATCGAAATCGTCGTCGTCGCCAAAGATACGTGTTTGCATCGCGCCGTCGACCGAGAAGACGACGAACAACCGGCGCGGGATGAACGTTGAGACGATGCCGTCCAAGTCGCTTGCCGCGAATGCCTCGTGAATGCTTCTTCTCGTCCGTGGCACCACGAGTTGAATCAAGCTGTCGAGCACCATTTCCGTCACATCTCTTCCGCATCCGGTTAGAGCTGCTCGCACGTCTCGTTGACGCTGAAAGCTCTCAGTGTACATCCGTGCGCTGCACTTGGCGTACACTCTGCCAGCGATCGTGAAGTTAATTCCCGTGCCGATCTTGAGTAGCCCCACCCTCATGCTCCACTTGTACACGAACGTTCCGTCGGTAGTGATTGCCTCAGTGCCAAGCAACTTCTCGCCCTCCGCTTGGCCGTTTTGGTTCTGCTGAACCAACTTGATGGGAAACTCCTTCACGAACGTGCCTTCCTCGAACACTCCGAGAAACACCTCCACTCGGTACGACTCCAGCCTTGCCAGGAACACGTCGACCCACGACTCGAACGACCGACTGCGCAGCACGTGCTTGCTCAGCTCCCCGGTCGAGTCGTGCGCGCGCAACATCCGTTCTCCAAAGTCAAGCAAGAGACTGGCGCGACCGCTGCTCACGCCGAGCGCAAGCAGAAGCAGCAGCGTCACCTGTCGCTGGGAATCCATCGCACCGCACGGGTCACTGGCGCACACATCGAGAATGTCGCGACAAAAGACGTGCGCGTCCGACACGAGTGCTTGCTCCGACGCTGTGAGCGTCGTGCTTCTCAGTGCGAACGGCGGAAAGTCCAGCAGCGTCTGAACGATCGCCAGCACACTGCTCTCAAAGAGCCGCGGCATCGACACGCGGAACTCGCGCAGCATCTCGAGCTGGACGCGGAACGAGCTCACTGCGAACACACCACTGGGCGAGCCGCCATACGTCGCGAGGTACGTTGCTCCAGGCTCCACTTGAGACGACAGCGCATTCAGCGTCTCTTCTCTGATCGCATCCCCAACACCAGCGTCGTCGGGACGTGTCTTCTGCGCTCCAAGGCGGCTCGCGAGTTGGGCGAAGTAGTGTTCAGCGATCTCGATGCGCTGCTGGCGCAGCCGCTCCGCTGCGATGCTCTCCGCCGACTCGCGCGACAGAATCGCGTCTATCGCTAGTGCGCTCCCAGTTGCGTCGCTCTCTGTAGGCGGCATAGTCGACGAGGACGACGACGAGCCGCTCACAGTCGACGAGGACGACGACGAGCCGCTCACAGTCGAAGCAGATAGCGGAGTAGACGCCGAGTCTGCTGCCGCGCGGGCACGCTGCGTCAATGGCGTGCGATGTTTGCTAAACAGCCGCATCCTCGCGAGGTCCGCTGCGTGCTGAAGCTCGTCCATGGAGATGCCGTTGCGACCAGAAACGAGCGGTGCCGCGTCCATGTCGACGTTGCTGCTACTGTTGACGGTGTCTGCGCGCACCTCCTGGTACTTTTCCACCACAAACGCCTCGTCGTGCAGCAGCGTGAAAGGGACACCCTCGCACCATGCTCGCCGAAACGCGTCAGGGTCGCTCGTGCCCTCGAGCGTCGACGCTTGCACTCCCATCGCTGGATTTCAACTCAGCTTCAACCTTCTCTCAAAATCTCAAAATCACTTCTGAAATTGAGGAGCAAGCTTGCAGCACCACTTCAGAGTGCCGAGCCTGAAAAAATCAACCCACACTGTATTGCGATATCTTCATCAAACTATAGATCACACAGCCCACCAAACAGCCTAAGCGTCAACGCTGTTTTATGTCGCTTGTAATGAGTTTTCGAATTTGACATTCAAGTTTATAACGGGTTCTGCCGATTAGTATACCCTGTCCGATTACAATACCTTTCGCATTCATTGAATGGACTAAAAAGCATATTATACAGTCCCCGACAGTGGTTTGTGAACATGGACATATTTTAGACTGTCGGAATCAAAACTCGTTTTTTTCGTATTCAAAACGTGCTGAAATGAAGCCAAAACGATTGCGGATCGAACGCACCAAAAATCGATCGATTCAGCCAAAATAGTTTTTGCTCTGTGCTCAGGTAACACTTTTGAGAGGGTGACATGAATTGTGAACATAAAATACGGGCGAGGGAAGATTGGTATTGAGAGCGCTAAAGATGCGTTTGACAGGATCTTGTATGAAATATATGCTCCCTGATACTGCAAGACCTTGACACAACGTCGTTGCATCGACTGCACGAGCGCATTC
>JAASFJ010000522.1:0-20590 GCA_023333755.1 Globisporangium uncinulatum
CCGCGTCCGCGCGAGCGGCATCCGCAACGTGATGTCAGTAGCGGCACACCCCGGCTTTGCAGAGACGAGCGCGTTCACGACGCTCATCGAGACCCGCGTCCCGCGGTTTCTTCGCTGGCTCGCCTACCTCATCGTGAAGCTGCTGCCGTTCCAGAGCGCCGAGATGGGGGCGCTGCCGCCGCTGTATGCGGCCACTGCCGAGGACGTGCAGGGCATGGAGTACTTTGGCCCGCACCGCAAGCGCCAGTGGGGGTATCCGGTCCGCGAAATCTCGTCGCCCGAGAGCTACGACGAGGAGAAAGCGCGCAAGCTCTGGGCGTACAGCGAGGCGCTTGTCAAGTGCTCGTTTGACGTGGTGTAGGAAAGCTGAGCAAGTTGGGAGCTCGGTAGGCAGTGCCTACAGCTAGCTGATCGCCCGCACCGTGAACGAACGAACCTGCGTATTGGTCTCTTTTGTTTGAATGGTTTGATTTCGCTTCCTCACTCCAACGCGAAACCTTTTACCGGCCTCGACCCACACGAACGAGCCGACAGCAGAATAGCGCTGCTGTACCCGCGCTCGCACGCAACGGTGCGCAAGTGGTGCTCGCATGCCGCGCGCCACAGCGGCGAAAGCGCAGATCGAGGCCGCGATCGCTGGGAGCGAGCGTGCGGGTACGCTCGAATTCCTCCCGTTAGACCTGAGCCGCCTCGAGAGCGTGCGCAACAGCGTTCACGACCGCGTTCGACCGCCTCGACCTCCTCGTCAACAACGCCGGGCTCATGTACCCAGAAACGGCGCACACGGAATCGGTGCTCGAGATGCAGTTTGCAGTCAACCACCTCGGCCACTTTCACCTCACACAGCTGCTCTTTGAGCCGCTCAAGCGCAGCGCCGGCCAAGCGCGTGTCGTGAACGTAAGCAGCGTCGCCCATCGCATGGCGAGCATGGACATCGCGACGCTTGCGCGCTCCAAGCCGAACAAGTGGCTGTACTTTTGGCGCGTACAACGACTCGAAGCTCGCGAACTTGCTCTTCACGTACGAGCTGCACCGGCGCATCAACGACGTCGGTCTCAGCGACCAAATCAGCTCTGTGTGCGCACACCCGGGGATGGCGTCCAGTGACTTGACGCCAAAGGTCGTCGCTGGGTACTTCCCACGCTTTGTGTCCAAGCCGCTGTGCAAAGTCATTGAGTGGGCACCTGTGCTCCAGGCGACAGCGCTCGGCGCGCTCCCAATTGTCTACACCGCCGTCGACCCGAGCGTCCAGAGCGGCGAGTACTTTGGGCCGAACGGGTTCCGGAACGTCCGCGGGAACGCGCCAATGCGCGAGGAGTCGAGCAAAGCGAGTCGCTCAACAGAGGACGCCGTGGCGCTCTGGAAGCTCAGCGAGGACCTTGTGGGCCACGCTTTTGACGTGCAGAAGTAAGGAGAACATGTGTGTGGAGTGTTGAGGAGCGTGCGTGTGTGAAGTAACAGGATGATGTGGTGGTTTCGCATCTATACATGGATGGATTCGGATGAGAGCTCTGGACAAGGACACGATGCGATGCTCGCATTCTCAAGCTGACCGCCTCAAGGAGAGTGAGTGAGTGATGGCGAGCGTGGACAGCGAAGCGGCCGTGTCACCAGAGGAAGCGGCGCCGTCGATGGTTGAGAAGCGGCTGTTGAGCTCCGGGTGGGGCGACGACGACGATCCCAACAACGACACTGGGGCCCGTGACGGCGACGACAATGACGAGGAGGAGGAGGCACCGGAGCGCGTGTCGACGTGGAAGCGGAAGTTCGGTGCGAACCACGAGACCGGCGACGGTGACGACGACGCCAACAAGGATGACGACGACGAACTGTCGACGGCTCCAAAGCCAGCGTCGTACACCTGGCGACGCGCTGACGGGAAGAACCGCAACCAGCAGAACAGCGACGACGAGAATGGCGATGATGACAACTACAATGACGACGACAATGAAAAGGACGATGGGAGTGCGACGTTCTTGCAGACCGCTGACGCGGGTGGCGCCCGGCCGATCCCGTCCGGCATCGACGACCTCCCACTCTTTGCAGACGAGAAGAACAAGAAGCTCCACCGACATATCCGCGCGAAAGAGAAGCAGTTCCAGTCGGTCAAGAGCGAGCTCGCCGAGAACAAGTCGCGCGTTGAGATCATGACGGAGCACTTGAAGAACGTGAAGCAGGAGCTGCTCCACACACAGGAGCTCCACGGCGCGAAGCTCAAGGAAGTCGCGAGCGAAGAGCACATAAAGCAGCTCGCTGAGCGCGAAGTTGGGCGGATCGCGCAAGAGATGCGCAAGATCGACGCCGAGAGCGCAGACCTCGAGAGTAAGCTCAGCGCTGTCCAGAGCTTCTTGTTCAAAGGGAACGAAGCGATGGACAAGTTCAAGCTCCAGATGAACTGGAACCAGGACGAAATGGAGCAGTGGGCGGTCGCGGCGAAGCAGAAAGAGGACGACGCGCTTACGCTCGAGCGATACCGACGCGCTGACGAGAGCAAGATCAAGGAGCTGAGTCTCGAGATCGAGAAGCTCACAAAGACGCTGCAACAGCACAAGCGAGCACTCGAAGACGAAAGCACCGAGACGCAAGCGAAGCAGATTGAGCTCGACAAGACCGCCGACGCGTTCCGGACGCTCCACGACGAGCGCCAGCGGCTCGTCCAGCAGTGGCAGAGCACGATCGAAGCGATGCAGCGCCGTGACGACGAGATCGCAGGAGTGAGCGAGCAGTTTGCGCTCGCGCGTCAAGGGCTCCAGGCGAAGAAAGACGTGCTCGCAGCGCACAAGCACCGACTCACGCAACAAGAGCACGAGAATAGCGAGACGCAGACAAAGATCAGCGGGAAGGAGCGGCAGCAGTCGCGTGTGCAACAAGAGCTGCAGCAGACGATTGCGCGTCTCCAAGAGTTCAAAGACCAGGTCGAGATCCTCCGGAACCAGCTCGCGAGTGCAGTGACGCACTTGAACCAGACGCGGTCGCTGAACGCGCACAAGGACGCACTGCTGGAGAGTATGAAGCAGGAGCTCGAGACGGCACGTGCGCGGTTCAAAGCTACACGGAGTGCGCTCGAGACGTGTGTGAGCTCAACAGCGGACGCAGAGACTGTCGCGAAAGACGCGGAAGCGGACTTGGGGGCTATGGAGAGCGCGCTCCGACGCACCGAGAAAGAGGTCGCGCTGCAGAAAGAGCTCATGTTCCGCAAGAGCCAGGAGCTCTTTGGGCTCCGCCAGCGCGAAGCCGGGCTCGTCGCAGCGATCGCGGGCTCGAAAGCGGCTGTGCAGAACCTGCGCACGAAGCTCAAGGTGCTCGACACGCAGACGCTCCGGCAGCAAGAGCTCGTGTACAATGGCGAGTTCCAGATCCAGCAGATGGAGCGCAAGGTCGCCCGCGCGAGTGGCGAGCGGAGTGCCGAGGAGACCAAGGTGCTCGCGAGCCAGATCCAAGTGCTCCAGATGGAGCTTGACCGTGTGCGTGCGGAAGCAGCGATGCTCCAGACGCAGTGCAAGAAGCTCGACGAAGAGAAGCGTGCGCATGAGCGTGTGAAGCGAGCGCTCGCGAAGCAGCGCGAAGAGGTCGCAGCACGGATCGCCGAGTGCGAACTCGCGAACGAGAGCTGTGCGAGTGCGCTCAAAGTCGCGCTGAAGGAGAAAGAGGAGCTGCTCGTACAGCACGATCTCCAGGCGCTCGAAGTGAAGCGACTCAAGACGATGCTGAACCTGCGTGCGGACGAGGTCTTCTCGCTCGAGAACCGCGACTTCCAGCTCAAGAAGAGCATGGACGAGCGCAAGCGGGAGATCAGCGTGCACCGCGAGCTCCAGCGTGCTGCGAACCGGGCGGCAGAGGACGAGCGCCACAAGGTCGCAGTCGAGCTCGCAGAGCGCGAGAACCGTGTGCGGAAGCTCCAAGCCAAGTTCGAGACGCTCTGCAAAATGAGCGGCTACGGCAGCAGTGAGGACGACGCTGGTGGGGAGAACCGTAGCCAAGCGTTCTTTGTGATCAAGGCAGCGCAGCGACGGGACGAGCTCCAGCGCGAAGGCGACGACTTGGACGACAAGATCCGAGTGGCGGAGAAAGAGGTGCGGGCGCTCCAGAAGACGCTCGCGCACCTCGAAGCCCAGAACTCAGACTACCGCAAGAGCTTCCACCGCGCAGATCTCGCTGGCGACGACGCGCAGCGGCTCGCAGCGCTTGAAGAGCAAGGGAAGCAAGCAGAAGACGCGTTCTTTAAGAAGAAGAAGGAGCTCGCACGCGCCGAGATGGAACTTGCGAGCGAAGCGAACCGGCTCCACGAAATCGAGACGCAGCGGACGTTTGCGCGTGAGAATGCTACGCAGCTCGAGAGTGCGAGTCAGCAAGTGGCGAAAGAAGTGCTGAGCGAGCGAGGGAAGTGCGGGAAAGCCGCCAAGAAGCTCGAACGGATGCTCCGTGAACACCACAAGTTTGCCGGCGGCGCTTTGCCGCGCGAGCAGCTGCTGCTCGAATCCTACAACTGCAAAGAGCTCAGCAGCAGTCTGCTGTACACGCTCGGGCAGCTCGCGCACGAGTTCCCTGAGCTTAGTGACACGCTCGCTGAGTCGACACGAGCGAGTGGGCTCGTGGTGCCGGCTATGCCGCCGGGTCGCACAGCCGCTGCGCGCGCGAGCCAGGCAGCCGGCGGTGACTGGGGCCTCCCGCGGCCCATGTCTGCACGCAGCGACCGGAGCGACCGGTCGGTTCGGAGCGCTGGCAGCAACGCGTCTCAGCGTAGCAGCGGAAGTGGCGCAAGCGTGCGCGTGGCAGCGCCGGTTAGCAAAGTACGCATCGGGTTTTAAAGGCAGGTGCCGACAACGCAGTAAGTGCGTTTAACGAGCTCCGAGTTGCGAACGGATAACTAAGCGCTGTGTGACCAATAAAGTGTTAACCAACTACCACTGTAGCTTCTGGCGCTGGCGCTGGCGCTGGCGCTCAGGTGAACTTCTTGAACGCGGCGGCGGCAGCGAGGCCGAGCAGCGAGATAGTGCCGACGTGCAGCCACGCCGAGACCGTGAAGAACGGGCAGGACGTGAGGTCGTGGTAGGGCTTGCGCTCGCGCGGCCGCATGGGGCACCCGCCGCCAGCCGTGATTTCGCGCAGCCGCGCCATCTCGATCGCCGTCTGGGCCCACTCGACGCCGTGGTTGTGGCCCTTGCCTGACAGTCCCGCACGGTCCTTCGCTTGCTGCTCCGTCAGCACCGTGAGCACGCCAAAGAGCACTGGCACCTGCGCATCGAGCTGCACACGCATGATGCCCTGGGACACGGCCTCGCAAATGTACTCAAAGTGCATTGTGTCGCCTTTGATCAGGCAGCCGATGCAGATCACAGCGTCGATCTTCTGCGACGTGATCACGCGGCTCGCAGCGAACGGCAGCTCGTACGAGCCAGACACCTCGAGCGTCACAATGTCGTGCTCAGCCACGCCCGCTTTGAGCAGTTCCTGCTTCGCGCCGCCCACGAGCGCTGCGATGATCTCGGCGTTCCACTTGGCGTGCACAATAGCCACGCGCAGCCCGCGGCCGTCAAGCTTGCGCGAGCTGAGCGCCGCGAGCGCGTTCTTCTTGATGTCGCCAGTCATGGTGGTGGAGGACGGAGAGGCGGAGCTTGGTTATGTGACTTGTTGGCGAGTCGGTGAGTGTGAGGACGCGAGTGGTTTCGCGTTGGCTCGCAAAGTGAAGCATGGACTTGGAGCTGATGCAATATAAAAACTGTCACATTCGACATTGAGGTGGTATTTGGATAGAGTACATTCAAGTTTCAATTAATTTGTTTTTAGCGAATTAAAAGGCATCGAAATTGTAATTGTAGCCAATGAGAGATGAAATCCGAGATTCGACGTAATACAAAACGGTCCAAGCATATTGAATGCGGGACAGCGGATATTCTGACCATCAGGACAAGGGACTGGCCATTGTGTTTTGGCGACTTCTTGACCACTGTGCTACCATAAAGGTCGTTCAGCTGCGCTGCTTCGTATGCACTGCGCTTCTCGTTACGAGGATGAATCGCATGCAAAAGACAGATCTGTGGAAATGAACGAGAACGCGCGCCATGCGTCGACATTCACAGTTGCGGGAATAGCAGCTGTGGATGAAGACCCAAGTCTCACAGTCCAGTCGCGCATCACTCGATTCGGCACACGCTCAAGCGAAGTACGTCAAGCTCACATGGAATGCGCACAACTGTGAGCTCTCCGTTCGTTCGTGCCGCAGTCACCAAAGATGCACCACCAGACGTGGCTCGTGCTGCCTGTGACAACGCAACTCGGATCTCTACGGCACCATGACGCGCTTTGATCTGAACCAGCCGCCACTGCGGACGACTGCGAGTACCAGGAGCCAATCTGAATAGGAGTGCTCGCATGGTCAATCTCAATGTCGCGCTTATCCTTGCTCACCCTTCATCCAACAAGCGCTCGTGTCACGACGCCTTTTGGCGGAGTTTTGGGTGGTGCGGAATGCAGACCAGTTGAAGTTTTCTCAGTTTCCTGCTCCTGATCGTTGATTGGTGGAAAGCGAGAATTCAACACGTCGCGCGCGTCACAGTCTGAACCAGCTCCATCCTTTGCCTAAAGTCCGATCATCCACGAAGGTCTGCTTTTTGCAGATCCCATACATATATCACATCCGGATTCATCCGGATAATCATCATCATCACACATGAGAGGGGGAAAATGAACGACTTTTTAACACCTTCACCACACCTCGTCATTCCGCAACTTGCCGCGCGTTGCTTGGATCTCTTCGCCACCTCTGCCACCACCTTTCCCACAGTAAACCATGCAAGAACCCACGCTCTCGGCCGAGCAGATCAGCGCTGTGCGCACCCAGGAGCTCGAGGACTGGAAAGCGCAGGAGCGCGCTGCGGACCTCATGGTGCCGCTGATTGGGCTGCTCTATCGCGAGCGCAACGTTGTGACCGTCATGTTTGGCAAAGGCCTCGTGCACCAGAACAGCATCGACCTCGTGCGCAGCCACAACTACGTGTGCAAGTACGTCGGCCGCCGCGTGAGCCCTGTCGATTCCGAGGTCGTTCTCGCGGCGCTGACGCAGTACGCGCCGAACGCGCGCGACATGCGGCTCGACGTCGGCCGCACGCTCATCATGGTCGACGCGCTTGTACGCGACGTGCACGCAGCAGCGGACGCTGGCACGCGTGACGAGAAACTGCGTGCGATCGGCGAGCTGCTGAACAGCAAGATGGCGCACCTCGCGCCGCCTGCTGCACTTGACGGCTCCGTCTCAATGCGCAAGCCGAGCGACGTTGTGCTCTACGGCTTTGGACGCATTGGGCGGTTGCTCGCGCGGCTGCTCATTGAGAAGAGCGGGCCGGGCGTGAAGCTCATGCTGCGTGCGATTGTCGTGCGGAGCGGCACAAAAGAGGACCTCGCGAAGCGTGCGAGTCTGCTCCGTCGCGACTCAGTGCACGGTCCATTCAGTGGCACGATCCAGTTCAACGAAGAAGCGAACGCGATCATTGCGAACGGCAACCTCATCCAGATCATCTACGCGAGCGGACCGGACAAGTGCGACTACACAAAGTACGGTATCCACGACGCGGTTGTGATTGACAACACGGGCATTTGGCGCGACAAGGACGCGCTGGGGCTGCACCTCAAGTCCCCTGGCGTCGCGAAGGTTGTCCTCACTGCGCCAGCGAAAGGCAGCATCCCTACGATCGTTGCAGGCGTCAACAACCACGACATTACAGCTGACGACCGCATCTTCTCAGCCGCGTCGTGCACGACGAACGCAATTGCGCCAGCGCTGCTCGCGCTCGAGCAAAAGTACGGCATTGTCGGCGGCCACATTGAGACGGTGCACTCGTTCACGAACGACCAGAACCTGATTGACAATTACCACATGAAGGAGCGCCGGGGTCGCAGTGCAGTACTCAACATGGTGATCACGGAGACAGGCGCTGCCGCTGCGGTCGTCAAGTGCCTCCCGTCGCTCAAAGACAAGCTGACTGCGAACGCGATTCGTGTGCCGACGCCGAACGTGTCGCTTGCGATCTTGAACGTTCACCTTGACCCAGAGCGCACGCTCGGCCTCACGGTCAAGGACGTGAACTCGTACATGGCGCGCATCTCGCTCAACTCATCGCTGCAGAACCAGCTTGACTTTGTGGACAGCGCTGAGGTCGCGTCGTCGGACTTTGTCGGCAGCCGTGCGGCTGGTACAGTGGACGGCAAGGCGACGATTGTGAAGGACAACAAGGTCGTGCTCTACGTCTGGTACGACAACGAGTTTGGCTACAGCTGCCAGGTCGTGCGTGTCGTCCAGGCGCTTGAAGGCATCGACCACCCGCGCTTCCCAGACGCAGCGCAGGTCGAGGAGATCGACCGCGCGCTCCACCTCACGTGGAACGTGTAGACACCCACTTGCATATTGAGTATCGCTCGCTGGCCTTGAAAGTTGCGGTCGACTAGACAAATCCATTTCTGTTCCTTGGCAGTTTTGTGTGAGAATGTGTCACTCTGCTTGACCTAGTTAGTATACGCTCACCCGTGCTGTTTGGGACGTGAAGAGTGCCTGAGCCTGGCTGACGTCATGTCGTCGCGAGAGCCGCCGCCACCCAAGCAGCACGCTGTTCGCCCTGTCAGTGCGGCGCTGCTCCGAGCGACGAGCGACGTGCACACTCGGAGTCGGCACTTCCAATCAGCTGCGTCTGCGCGTCTCGACAGCAAGATTGAAGGTGGGCAGTCACTTTCGCCACGACAGCCACTGTATAGCAAAGGTCAATGAAACGAAAGGACTCTCAGCTCGCTTTGCTTTCGCTGTGTAGACCTGCGAGCGAAGCGCTTGATGGACTCCGCAGTGGTGACGAAGCCATCGTCTCAGCACCGACGACATGTTGAGCACCAATCGAGTACCGCGCGCTTCACGAGCGCCAGTACAACCCAGAGTACCGTCTCGTCAAGCACTCCGTCCACCACTCCGTCCAAGTCGTTCGATCAGGTCCTTTCCAGTCCCCGCACGGTGGATCTTCACTCTGCTCGCCCCCGAGAGCAGCTCACCAAACGGTCCACAAGCAACCATTCACAGGTCGACAACGACTGGCGTGCGACGAGTCCGAAGGCTGCGGTTCGCTCCTTCGTACCACCACGAGCTGCTGACACACATTCGCTTGCAGACTCGTCCGCAGAGTTGGGCGAGATCCAGCAGTCTGTCCAGCGCCTGCGAGCCCAGCGCGCGCACGTCGAGCAGCTCCGGGACGAGAACGACCGGCTCGAGCACCTCGCGAGCGACCAGCGACGAGAGAACGAAGGGCTTCGCGCGGAGCTCGAGTCACTGGGTGGCATTGAGCAGGAGAACGTCGGTCTGCTGCAGAGCTTCAAGCTGCTTGAAGAGCGGCTGCGCAGCCTCGAGCACGCGGGCCGCGAGAAGCGACAAGAGCTCAAGGCGGCACACGACAAAGTTGCAAGCGCCGAGACGCAGTGCAGTCACCTCGAGGCGGCAATGCAGACGTTGGTGCTCGAGCACGAGCAGCGCGTGGACGCGCTCACGAGCAAGCAGACGACGCTCGTGGACCGGATACGGCAGCTCGAGTACGACCAGGACACGTTCGTCGACCAGCAGCAACGGCTGGAGCAGCACTGGCGCGACAAAGTGCAGCGAGCGCGACAAGAGACGCTGCTGGAGCAGCAGGACTACCGACTTGAGCTAGAGCAAGCGCGCAAGGAGAACGTGACGCTTGCAGCCGAGCTTGCACAGCTGGACTCGCAGGTGCAGACGTTGCTCGCGACGACTGTGCGGCAAACGACGCTGATCGAAGACTGCGACCGTGCGCTGTCGGAAGCCAAGGCGCAGCAGCGGACCGCCAAGGCGAGCTACCACGACCAGCTCGAGCTCAACGGACGCCTCCAGGAGCAGCTCCGACGCCTCGAGACACAACTCAGCGCGCTCCAGCTTGCGAGCGAGAGCGAGAAGACAACGAGCGAGAAGCGCGTGTTTGAGCTCGAGAGCAAACTCTCAAAGCGCAAGGACCGACTCGAGGTGACGCGAGTGGCACTGCACGAGCGAGACAAGCAGCTCCAGGCGCTGCAGCGAGACGTCGCAGCTCAGCACCGCAGCGCTGAGGACATTGAAGAGGTACGCGTGTCGTCTAACTATCGTAGGGCGGCTGACGAGCAGGGCAAACCGAACTGGACAAAGGCTGAGCGCGCGTGTGCCATCCTAACTTGGGCGTGTGATCGGTCAGTCGAATGGGGACCTGCGACGGCGAGAGAAGACGCTGCTGAGCGAGCTCTCAGAGCTGCAGATTGCACTCGGAGTACGTCTCGTCAACTTCAAGTTCCAGTGATCAAATCGAGTCGGACTGCTGTGAGACTGACTAGCTGATGGCTACGTAGGATGTGGTGGACGAGAAGAAAGTTCTCACAGAACAGGTGCTGGGTCTTCAAGGTACGCTGATGGTATTGTTGACTGTACCAAGTCGGTGGTGTCAAGAGCCAACTGATGTCGCCTCTCCTACTCGTGCTGACTGTCGTGCTGCGACCGACAGAGCAACTCGAGACTGAGCGCAAGGACCGATGGCGGTGGGCGACAGCGCGGCTGAAGCTTCTCGCTGAGTTCTGCGACGAAGAGAACAAGCTCAGCTCAGCACTGCGCTTTGGTGACAGAGCAACAATCGCAGCAGTTGGGTCGTCGTCTTCTGAAGCGCAATGGGTCCGCGACGACCAAGAGATGGACGACGACAACGATGACGACAACGATGACGACTACGACGACGACCACCGGCACGGGTCCATCGTCTTTGGGTAGTCAGTTGTACATGTGAGTGAGCGCATCCTCCGATTTTGACTCCCATCCAAGCCATTCCATCACAACTACTGAGCACCAGTATACACACACAGATGCACCGAACGTACTTCCTTGAGTCGGGCTTCTCTCGAAACGGCGCGGCCGGGTGGTCGGTGGGCATCGCCACTCACTTGCATTACTTATCCGCCTTCTTCCTTCTATCAGTACACACACACACGCACGCATCCTGCGTCGGTCCCCGGCACTGCCGAGCGCTCACTGAGGTACCGCGCGAGCCACAGTCATTATCACAGTCATGCGAGCCGGGCAAGAAGAGGAGGAGTGCACGGGCGCTTTACCTCTTCGACATTCGAGAGCGGCTCGTACGGTTGCTTCGCAGTCTGCAGTCGGCTGCGCACGAGGTTCTTGAGCTCCACCACCTTGGTGTCTTCGTCAAACTTGGTGGCACGCTGGCGCCGCTTGCCAACGACCGGCGGCGTGTACCGTTTCAGCAGCAGCGACGAGATCACGACCGACACGGACGAGAACGCCATCGCGAGCCCGGCGCACGCTGGCGGCATCGTCGAGTGCAGGATCGGGAAGAAGATTCCGGCGGCGAGCGGGATGCCGACAACGTTGTACGCGATCGAGAAGAAGAAGTTGAGCCGGATACGCGCAAAAACGACGCGTGCCAGGTCGAGCGCGACCACCACGTCCGAGAGGTTGCTCTTCACGAGAATCATCTCGGCCTCGGCCTTGGCGATCTGCGTGCCCGCGCCAATCGCCATGCCCACGTCCGCCTGGGCGAGCGCTGGCGCGTCGTTGATGCCGTCGCCCACCATGCACACGACGCGCGGCTTTTTCGTGGCAGGCGACACGCGCGACTGGAGTGCTTTGATCTGCGCGGCCTTCTCGCCTGGAAGCGCGATCGCCTTCACGTGGTCAATGCCCATCTTGCGCGCAATCGCGCTGGCCGTGCGAATGTTGTCGCCTGTGATGAGCCACACGTCGAGGCCCATGGCCTTGAGATGCGACACGACGGCTTGCGACTCGGGCCGTGGCGTATCGGCAAGCGCGACGACGCCTACGAGCTGCTCGTTGAGACACACGCACACGACCGTCTTGCCCTCCATCTCGAGCTCGTGCATCTGCTCGCGGATCGCGTCGCCAATCACAATGCGCTTCTCCTCACAGTACTCGGGGTTGCCGACCAGCACAGTCATGTCAGCGGTGCTGTGCGCCACCTTCTCCTTCCAGCGCGGGACGACGCCCTGGATGCCGCGGCCCGGTACAACGTGAATCTCACGTGGCTCCCGGAGCTGCAGCTTCTCATGCTCTGTCGCTGCGAGCACGACTGCTTTGCCCAGCACGTGCTCGCTCACGCACTCGAGCGAGCCGCCGTAGTACAGCACCTCACGTGGCGTGACGCTCCGGTCCGCGACCACGACGTCCGTGACCGATGGGTGGCCGACTGTGAGCGTGCCCGTCTTGTCAAACACGATCGTGTCGACGTGCTTGGCGATCTCGAGCGCGCGTCCACCCTTGATCAAGATGCCCTGTTTCGCGCCGACGCCGCAGCCGACCATGACTGCGGTCGGCGTCGCGAGGCCGAGCGCGCACGGACACGCAATGACGACGACCGAGATCGCAAAGAGGATCGCGATGAAGAGGTCGTTCGTGTGGCCGTCTTCCGGGTTGAGCCCAAGGTCGAGCTTCCACTGGTGCGGGATCGCGTCAGTCGCGAGCAGGATGTACCACGACAGGAAGGTCGCAAGCGCTACGCCGAGCACGAACGGCGCAAACACGGACGCGATCCGGTCTGCGTACGCTTGGATCGGCGCTTTTTGGAGCTGCGCGTCCTCAATGAGCGAGCAGATCTGCGACAGCGCAGAGCTCTCGCCGCCAAAGCAGCTCGACTCGATCACAAGTGCACCTTGCTGGTTGATCGTCGAGCCAAAGACGTAGTCCCCTGCTTTCTTCGCGACCGGCATGCTCTCGCCCGTGAGCATCGACTCGTCGCACGAACTCGCGCCGCTCTGGACAATGCCGTCAGTCGGGACGTTCGCACCAGGTGGGATGCGCAGCAGGTCCCCACGCTGGACGAGCTCGATCGGGATCTCGCGGTCGCTCTCGCCCTCGACAATCAGAATCGCAGTCTTGGGCTGGAGTTTCGCGAGCTCCGAGAGCGCGTCAGCGGTGCGGCCTTTCGCCATCGACTCCATGTACTTGCCCAGCGTGACAAACGTCAGTAGCATCGTCGACGACTCAAAGAAGTGGTGGCCGTGGTAGTGCTCACTCAAGCCAGCGCCGACAAACGCGACAAAGCTGTAGACGTACGACGCAGTCGTGCCGACAATGATGAGGAAGTCCATGCCCATCATGCCGTGCTGCAAGCCCTTGAACGCAGCGACGTAGTAGCGCTTGCCAATCCAGAACTGGACCGGCGTCGCGAGCAAAAACATGAGCAGGAGCTTGAGCGTGATCGCGTTGAATACGGGCGTCATGAGGAAGTGGTGCACGGCTGGGATGTACCCGAGCACCATGTGGATGAGCATCGCAGGGAGCGAGAAGAGAAGCGCTGAGAGCAGCAGTTTGCGCCACTTGGCGACCTCCGACTTGCTCAGCGCGTCCTGGTCCGAGCTGCCCGAGTCGATCGCGACCGCGAACCCGAGCCCTTCGATGGTCGCCAGGACACTGCGAGGGCCAGTCGCAGACATTTGCTGGATGTGCACGTGGGCCTTGTGCTGCTCCAAGCTGACGTTGACGCGGGAGACTCCCGGGAGCTTCCCGACCGCCGCTTCGATCTTTGCTGCACACGCTGCGCTGCTCATGCCCGTGACGGTGAACTTGAGCTCAATCGTGTCGCCTTCGCCAGACTCGACCGTGTGGGAGAACGTCGCCTTGTACCCCGCGTCTTCAATGCACTTGGCGAGCTCCATCTTCTCGTCTTGGATCACGTCGCGGTCAAACACAATCTCAGCTTTCTGGCTAATGAGTCCGACGCGGCAGTCGAGCACGCCCTGTCGCTTGTGCAGCAAGTCCTCGATCGCCTTTACGCACGCCGCGCAGCTCATGCCTTCTACGCGGAAGAACACGCGCGGGTGTGGCGTGTCTGCGAGCGCTACTGCGATCTCCGTCTGCTGCGATTCCGTGGCTTTCTTTGCCTGGGCGATGAGCTTTAACGCAGCGACAGGGTCATACGCGCTCGCGACAAAGCCGACGCACTCGACCATGTCCACGAGCTCCTCGAAGCTTGTGCTGCCTTCGTGGGTCAGCGTAACGGTCGCGAGACGCTTTTCAAAGCTCACGACTGCACTCTGTACACCGTCGACACTGCGGAGCGCGTTCTCGACTGTCGTGCCGCAGTTTTTCTGGCACATCATGCCGTCCACGAGCAGGTGCACCACGAGCGGGTCGTCGCTGATCGCGCTCTTGAGCAAAGCGGCGCCAAACCCCATGGTCTCCACTGCGTCTATGAGCTCCTCGACGCGGAGCGTGGCACCGGGCGACGCGAGGACGCGCGCACTGTGCGAGTCGAGGCTTACGACAGCAGACGCCACGCCAGGCACAGCGCGCAGTGCGTTTTGCACCGTCGTGCCACAGTTCTTCATGCACATCATGCCTTCGATCGCGAGCAGCAGCTCGGACGCTTCACCTCCAGCAGTCATTACGCTCACAGGTGCGCTGTTGCAGAGATTGTGAACTGGCACACTGGTGGGTGGATCACGCAAAATCTGGCGGAGCGAGTGGCGGTGGTGTGAAGCACGTGTGAGGTGATCTGCTTCGCTCTGGTTGTTCCAACCAAGCCGTCGAGCTTTGTGACAGGATGTGAGCGCGTGCTGGCAAGTTGCAAAGTGAGACGCTGCGAATTTCAGTAGCGAAGAAATCGAGGGAGTCGAAACCTGTCTGGACGTTCGTTTGGTTGCGGCAGACACATGTTGTGTAGCATTAGGTGGAGTGAAGCACAGTGGCGGCTCGACTAAGTGCTCCATATGGGTTTTGCGAACTGCTGGAGGAGTCACCGCGCTTACAAAGACCAAATCAAAGTGGGTCTTGTCTCAATCATGAAAACACCAAGTTTTGACTCTCTTTGTATGCAGAGAGTCCAGAGAGGTCCGAAAACATCTGACACTAAATAATGCCAGCCGCAGAAAGGGTGGTGATGTGTGCGAAGTATACTCACCTCCAGTCAATTTCGTGGATGGTTGGCACTCTGGATGGAGTCAGTCAGAGCCTTGCAGTGCCTCGAAGTGTGCGGATCATGTGGGTATCCGTGGAGGCTGAAGTGCTGTGCACTATTGGCATCACATGGAAAGAGCAAAGCTTGAGTGCATTCTTAAAGATGCTCCTACACTGTTGGAGGCTCCAGCTCTGCGTCCAGCGACGAACACGACTTCACATGGCCTCCAAGAGTGCGTTCATTAGCAAGAGCGATCGTAGTCCGCATCAAAGGATAAAGGTCGACGTGCATCACAAGGACAACGCCGAAAGTCCTGAAGCCATTCTGAACGTCGTATTGCAGCCACTTCAGCCCACATCGATACAGGAGTTGTTACGAGGACTCGCGCTGCTTGTGTTTGTTCACCTCCCAAGCGCTGCAAGCGAAGGAGCGTCAGGGAGAAAACACGCTCGTGGACTGGTCGGTCGACACTTGCGACCAGATCGCATCGGACGCCAGCAAGGACGACTCGACGCTCATCTTGCGCGCAGAAGCTCGCGCTGGCGGCTTCCGAGCCGCTGCTGCTACCGCTGCCTGTGCGCGCGCCTCTCGCTGTCTGCGCTTCTTCTTCGCACGCTTGCTTTCTGCTACGTGTACAGGCAAGTCGGGTTCAGAGAGCACTGGCTGCTTTGCGGCTGTGACGTTCGCTTCGCTCGCTGCAGCTGCTTGTGCACGCTGCTGCTTCTGTCGCTGTCTCTTTGCGTACTTCTTCGACACTATCGGCGCCTCTGCGATCACCTCCTCCGACTGCAATGGTGGCAGTGGCTGCTGCTTTGCTTTCTTTACCGGTCTCTGTTGCACTGGAATGCGTTTGGCTTTCGCGTTGGCGGAAGCGGGCGTCACGTTCGTGACAGCCGCCACGGACGAAGAGCGTTTACGCGAACGAGCGTTTGGCATCGCAGGAGCCGAAACTGGAGCCGCTTCTTCCTTCCTCACCACCATCCGCACAATCACGCAGCCCGAGTCGTCACTGCTGCCTTCGCATCCAGACAGATGCTGTCGCATCGCTTCGGCCGTCTCGATCGTGCTCTCGTCGCAGCTCGCGCAGACTTCGAGCCGGTGCACAGCCGTGTTGCACTCCTTGCGGTGCTGCTTGAGCGCCGGTGCTGAGGCGAAGCTGCTGAAGCACAAGTTACACCTCGGCGCGGGCGGTACGTGGACGTCAAGCACGTTCGCGAGTGAGTCGATCTTAAAGTCTGGACGCGAACGCACCATGCGCTTCATGAGCTCGTCGTAGAGGTGGATCAGCACGAGCGCGTCTGCTGCCGCGTAGTGGAGCTGGCTGGGCGCGAGCGGGCGGCGGTTCCAGTTCGACGTTTGCTGCGTCTTGGTGAGTTTGCGGTCGAGGTAGAGCAGCACGAGCTTCTGAAGGCTGAGTGGGAGGTGGCCGCCGCCGCCCAAAAGTGCGACAGAGACGTCGTTGAGCTCCATGACGCGCTTCGCGACGTGGAAGCACGTGGCGCTTGGGTACGAGAGCGCGAGTTCCTGCAGGTCGTGGTAGAATCCCTGGCCGAGCTTGAGCACGCGCTTCGAGAGGAAGACGTCAGCGAGCGCAGCGTTATAGAGCTTGGGTGACAGCGCGAGCAGGTCGAGCACGAACACATCCTCGGCTCCCCGAGCGTCCCGCGTCGCGATCTGCAGCAGGCTGCACGGGTTGCGCGCGCGTCCGGCACGGAACTCCGGCTTGGTCTCCGTGTCGAGTCCCATGACGACGGCAGCCCGCAGGCAGGTCACGCATCGCTGCCATTCGTCGGCGGAAGCGACAAAATGAATCCCAGCAGCCACGGCATACGCTGGGCGTTGATTCAGTAGCTGCACGAGTGGCTTCATGGTCGCCATCACCGCTTGCAGACACAGTTGCTGGAGGAGTCAGAAAGTGAGAGTTGGCACATCGCTTTGCTTGCAAGAGCAAGTGGGTTGGAATCCGCTGGTTCAAAAGCCCAGTTCATTTTTGGCCAATCACATCCATTACAGGCATAATTCTCATTAGTAAATAGCTAAACCAATGGGTACTGCGATCATTTGTGAAAGGTAGAGAATTAGAGAGGGCACTCAATGGCATCTACTACGCGAGCGAGGAGATCGCTAGTGGAGCAAGCCGAAGCCTCTCAACACCAGCTACAAGCTCATACACGTCATCGTCGAGGATGCCTGTGTGTCTCCAACAGTTGGCGATGGTGGTGCCTGACACCTCGTCCCAAGCGGCCTGAGCCCACATCATCGTTTCCAGTACATCCGCCTCGTACAGATTTGCTACCTCCAAGTCGCTCACTGCCTTGTCGTTGGTGTTCGCACGCTCGATGATGCAGTCGAGCTTATCCACGATGTGAGCAGTACGAATCTTCGCCACCTTCATCTTGAAGGCTTGGATGACACCGGCGTCTTGAGGTTGTAGGTGGGCAGTTGTATTTGCCGGCAGGAATTCGAGCTTGACATTCGTGAGGTAGTCGTCGACGCGATGAGGGGATGCGTTATCCACCAGTAGCAACACGCAGCACTGCTCGCTGCGCATACGCTCGTCGAAGGCGAGGAGCCACGTCCGAAACAGGCTCTTCGTCATCCAGCCTTTCTTTGAGTTCGTGTACTCGACGCCAATTTCGTCAGGCGTCCGCGATTGGAAGCAACGCGGCTGACGTGCCGTCCCCACAGAGAGCAGCGGCAGCTTTTCGGAGTCGTCGCTGTTTGTAGCTAGCGCCACCGTAATCCTCTTCTTTATCACCTTTCGCCCAGCGATGCTTGCCTTTGTTACCGATTTCGTAGGCACTGAACAGTAAAAGTAGGCGCTTTCGTCGACGTTGAATACGTCGGCCGCGTTGTATTTGGTTGTTAGAGCGCGTGACGCGGCTCGACCCTCTTTCACAACGTCCTTCTTTGCTGACGCCGCCTCTCCATGTACTCGCCATGGCTTGATCCCGTGCCGCACCTGCAGCTTTTGCAGCCATCCGTTCGAGAAAACGAGCTTCTTTAGGTGCTTGTCGTAGGCGTGGTCCGGCGACAGCAGTAGTGCTGTCCTGATCTTTTCCGCCTTCGCTTTTATCGTCGCCCAGGTCGCGACGGTTAGCTGCAGCTCCTCGCATCGCGCAACCCAAGCGACGAAAGCCACCTCTAACGCCGTGCTGCTGACGGGCTGGAGAGTCTTCATCGACGGCCGACCTTCAGCGTTGCTCGCGGTGCCACCCGCAATCTTGAAAAGCACAGAGAGAGTTGAGGGAGATGGACTTCGCGGGAGCTTGAACGCAGTCGCCGCCCACGTGCACAGGTCGGTCAAGGAGAGATCTGGGTGCGTCGTGTGGTGCGCGCTGAGCACGGACTTCTCGTGCGCCGTCAGGTGGATTTGAGTGGGCAACCTGGCATCGCCAAAACTGCTGTGAGTGGATGAGAGAAACTGAACAGCTCGGCATCGAAATTACCAGCATTTATGGCAGGGTTTCTCTTTTTGCAGGCTTTACTAATGAGAATGCTGCCTGTATTCGCAAAGCGAGTTTTTGACCAAACAGGTCAGCTCCAGAACAAGCGTGGGACGAGCGTTTCGGTGGGGAGCGCTAAGTACTGCTCCCCGAACTTATTATCGAGCAATTTAGTTCGGTTTTTCTGCTCTCTCCCGCAAGGTCCGAAATGGCGAGCCAGCGCGACTGCTTGCGGAAAACGCTCTCCAATATGCAACATCCGAGATCTGTTTGCTCGGGAGCTGGCTCTCTCATTGGCTTAGAAGGCACGATTTTCGTGAGCGAAGATTTATTTGCAACGCTGAAATATTTCAGATGTTGCAAAACAAGCAGTACCGAAGACGCAACCTCCTGCCACTCGCACGCGGAAGCACCATCCGCTTCGCCTGCTAAGACGGCAGCCGCGCACACCACAGGCTACCTGATGCCGATGCCCGAACGAACGCAGTGAAGTGCTGCAGCTGTGCACACGCGCGTAGGGCCATTGCGCAGCCACCGCGTGGCTGCTATCGCAGGGTACTGAACTTGGCATTGCACGTGTAACACGTGTGACCGTCACTCTTCGCGTCGTTAAGCTCCAGTCAACCAGTCGCAGAACGAGACTGGTATGGGCCAATGATGGGTGCTGCTGCTGATGCGCAAGGGACGACGCGCCGCCTCCTCGTCTGCTGATCTGCACTCGGAGCCGGAGCTGAACGTAAGCGACGAGTTGATAGTGGAGAACGGCACAACGTTGAGGCTCTCGACCCAACGCTGCTGCTCGTCGCGGTATGCGCAGAGCAGAATAAGACGCCGCCGTTCCGAGCCGTGAAGTAGAACGCGTACTGGTACACGTGCATGCGACCCGTCCCGGTGCTTGCCGCGCGCCGGCGATGAACGCCTGAACCAGCCGCCTTCGCGTCCCGCTTGGTTGTGGACCAGCACACGTGCGCGTTGAAGAGCACGAAGTACCAGGTCTTCATGCGCCACTCGCGCACAGTCTGCTGCATGTGCACAAAGTCACTTAATGCGCGGGCTCTCGGCGGTGGGCGGCGGTGGCGGCAGTCGCAGCCATGTGCGCTCCATCGCACGTACAGCGTCATTGGCGTCATGGTTGCCACCGCTGCTGCTGGTGGTCGACGTGATTGAAGCGGACGAGGAGATGGAGCAGCCGCAAAGCCAGAACAGGCGATCAGATAGGAGAAGAAGACGAATGACCAGGGGAGGCCGGCGTGTTAGGTGACGGCATCACGGTGACGAGCGGCTTCGCAGTGAGCACATGCAGCGGGACCGTCGTGGTGTTGAGCGCGGCAGCGGGTGGATCTGACGTGAACGGGTCGGTGCGCCTGAGCTCCAGGTGTAGCGGCGGCGGCGGTGTGTGGCGGTGTGTCTGGGAGTCGGGGTCGAGCGTGAGCACTGGCGCATCGAGCGACGGCAGCGGCGGGTCGATCTCGTTTAAAGCTGCCACGGCACGTCTGGCGTGGGTAGTGGCATCACGCTGTCAGCTGGCGTGACGTGCGATGCTGGCGTCGGCAGCAACGGTGGTGACATCGTGTCGTCGGGCGGGTCTGTCTCGGCAGTGGCAGCTTCAGCAGCGCGACCACGCTGTCGAACGGCACGTCAGTGACTGTGACGTGCACTGGCGGCGCGACATGGTGATCGGGTGTGCGAGCGCGCAGGCGAGCACGAAACGGCACGAGCGAATTGCTGGCGTCGAGCACGGGAACGGCGATGGGGATGGGAAGCACGCCTGCCGCGTTCGCGTCTGGAGGCGTGAGCATCTTGACTCGGTCGAGCGGAGACAACAACGTGGGTGCGATGTCGCTGACAGTCGACAACAGCGGCGGCGCGACTGGCGGTATGGTGTCATATGTCGTGTGTCGTCCGGTTCGAGCAGCGCGAGCATGAGCGGTGTGGTCGGTGCGGTGCGGTGCGGTGCGGTGCGGTGTGGTGATAATCAGTGGCGTGTTTTGAGAGTGAGAGCGGCGGCGCACTGACGCCGCCGAGTGGCGTTGGGTTTCGTTCTGCAAGCGGCTCTGCACATTGCGAGAGAGGCGTGACGTCTAACCCGACAGCTGTGTGTGGCGGCGTGTCGCTGTTTTCTGGCGCTGTGTCGGGCGGCTCGAAAGGCGCGCTCGGCTTGAAGACGGGTGCGGCGAGTGGGCGAGTCGGGTCGGGTCGGGTCGGGTC
>JAASFJ010000523.1:0-20583 GCA_023333755.1 Globisporangium uncinulatum
GGAGGACATCGAGGTCGTGGAGGACAATGAGTACTTGAATACAAATTTCAATATAAATGGTGGAGGACATTGTGTATTCGAGGGGCTACTCGCGGTTGACTTGATTAAAGTATCATGTCCTCCACTGTTTAGGGACCCTAAACCCTAGACATTGAATAAACCTTGGGATATTCGGTCTCGTAAAACATGATGAAAAGGAAATGTTATCGTCCAAATTTAACACTATATCATCATATCCAAAGATGAGATCAATTCTGATCATTGACACATACAAATATAAAAAGATACAACATGTCGACTGTTTAGCTTTCTACTGCCACCATCGCGCGTGCGCGCGACCTCTTCGTTATTTAATCTAAGAAGAGCGCTTTCAACATCGATGAGTATTCGGATGTCGGCGCCGTCTTCAAGCGTCTGACTGCCGCCCAGGAGGCTTCGCAGAAGAGCGGCTCCGTCGATGTTGACGAGACGGATGTCAAGTATGTCGTCAGTGCCAATATCGTCTGCTCGCAGCGTGTCCCCACCAAGACTCAAAACATGAAGCCAATTGCTAAGCTTGTTGATGTATAGGGTACCGCGCTCCAGGGTCCTGAGCCAGCGGATGCCGAGGAGGAGTCGAAGGTCATTGAGCATTTAATAATTGAATTTGCTAAAAAGCATATTTTTGTGACTTTGGGACTCATTATATACAACGTAAAATTGATAGATTATTTCGTAAATATACCCAACGTCTCTAAGATAGCCAATAAGTCGATTTACACCATCAAATCATAAAAAATGTTTGCCAACATCGTGGTTTTTGTTATGACTGCTGTCGGCGGATGTATTGCGAATGATGAGCGATCTGTTGGAAAGCAAGACATCATTATTGTCAATGACATTCAGAGTATCACAGACTCAAAGAATGCAGTGATCTACTGCCGCCTTTCCACCTCTCAAGAAATGATGGGGGCTCCGGAATACGCATGCAGTGCCTACTGCGATGAGAAGGGATACACTGTCGTTGATGTCGTCAAAGAAGTTGGATCAGCCTTCAAGGCCAAGCAACCAAAGCTGAAGAAGCTGATCAAGCAGTCCAAGGACGTCAATCTTATCATCTACAAGCTCGACCGTTTCAGCCGAAACGTCGGACAGTGCGATGCAATATTGAAGACAATGTTGGCCAACAAGATCAACCTCGAGTGCATCACTGATCCAGTCAATCTTTCCAGCTCGCTCGGAAAGCTCAAGTTCCGCGAATCGATCGCCAAGGCTTAGTTCGAAAGCGAACAGATTGCGGAGCGAGTCAACTCGTATCACCGATACCGAGTTGCAAACAACATCAAGGTCAAGCGCGCCAGCTACGGTTACAAGCTATCCGAAGATAAAAAGTCTGTTGTTCGTGTCAAGGAGGAACAAGAGATTATTCGATTTATCGTCGGCAGCTTGCGGGCCAAGAAGACCGCACTGGAGATGACAGACATGATCTACAAGCTCATGCGAGCTGTGGAAGTCCAGAAGATCACTTTGTCCCAGTGGAGATCGGTGATGATGATGATGAAGATACTTTCTACGAAGAACCCACAAGCTTCTCCTCACCCGCAGAGTTGTTGCCAATCTTCTCAATGATTACAAGATCACAAAGAGAGAAGCCAAGTGGACTAGTTCAAAGGTGATGACGATTTACAAGAACGCCACTGACATCAGTAAGCTCACTATTTAAATGTGTGAAGTAGAATGCGTTTATTTTTTTATTCAAATGTTCGTAGTGTCCGCTCAAATGCGTAGTTGGGTCTAATGTCCAGCTTGATACTTTTGATAAAAGAATGACTTTCATCGTAACTCAGTTTATGCCGCGTCATCAGGTAGAATATAATAACAGACACACTACGAGACTGACCCTCGTTGCAGTGAATCAAAATGTTTCTGTCCCTATTATTATCGATGATGCCCCTTATAAATTTACTATAATTAATCAGCTCGGTCTTGTATAGAGCATTGTCTTCGATCTCGAAATTATAAAACTGAATACGGTCCCCATAAATGTTGTCATTACGATCTTCGGACAGTCGAACGACAATGTCGATATTATTCAGCGCGATAAGGTTGAGGTTATGCGCATCGTGGATTTTGCCTTGGTAAATGTTGTCGATGATGTGATACATTGTTTATATTCTACATCCTGAGTATCAAAATAATATAGTTTTTATACCGTTGCATGAGCTGAATGTGAAGCTTGAGAATCTCATTGTCCTTGAGAGACATATACAGTAGATTTTGGATATTAACGTTCTATAACTTGAGCTCGGCAATCTCCATCGCATGTGCGTGCTTCATGTCCTTCACCATCTGTTCATAAATAGAAATCTGCTCTTGGACGTTGCCGCAGTAGTTGCGCGAGATAGACTTGAATATGTTTTGAACATTGATAAAACCCTTTGGCAAATCCAACTCAGGGAGAAGGATGAATGTATCAAGCTTGATGTCATCTCCATAACGCTTCATGTGTTCCTTGAAGCGTCTGGAATTTTTTGGTAAACCCATACTTAAATACTCGCTTACCATTGTCCGATACATTGATATCGATCAAGTAAAGGCAACTAATCGCGGTGGGGCTCTTGGACATGACGCACTTGAGATGATCGGCGTCGATGTTTAGAACCTTCATGAATGTGGTTACCTTCTGCTCCTGAGTTCCAAAGGCTGCGCTAAATACAACCTCATCGATACATTTCTGGAACTTGTAAGCGATACCAGACCGTGAGCATTCAATGACTTTCAGAAGTCCCTTGTATGTGAGATACATCTCTTTATACTGCACATTCTTACAGCTGTATGAATCCGACATTTCAAATAAGATGTAATGCTGGTTGATGATATAAGCAGTGTGGGCCAACTGCATGGTGCTTTGCAGATTGTCCATCCGAAATACTTCCATAACCGACTTCACGCGGAAGTAGATACCATCATGTGTGCGCTTGCCGCACATTGGAACCTTGTAAGTGTTTCCCTCATCATCCTTGAAGAAGACAAGATCTTCATCAGTGATGAGCGGAGGGGCCAGGAGAATAGTTGGCTGATCCGCCTTGTCAAATAATTCTGAAAGCTCTTCCTTGTTGAAAAGATACTCCCAAACTTGCGAGACAGCTTCTCGGTAGGAACTAGTTCATCATCCAGAATTCCAACTGTCCCGAAGATGTAATCCTTGAGATTCTTCCTCTGAATCAATTGAGTATTGGAACGAGTTCCCTTGCAGTAATCCTTGTGTTCGATTCAAACATCCTTCAAGTCAATGTAGATCTTGTTGTTCAACTCGTATTCAATCATTGTTGTAATGCTTGCTGTATATCTTATACTGCTTCGCTCAAGATAAGACTACAGCCGTAGGCCCTCCCCATTAACACATAAAATTGATGATCCTCGCTATTAAAAAAAGAAGAGTAATTCAGACATGGCTAACCTTTCATACGAGCAGTGGAACGAGATGCTATGGCTAAGTGCCAAGAATTCGTTCCGCCTAATGCTACCACATGCTAGGTGTGTCTGCGTGGGATGCAAGAACCAAAATGCTATTCGATTCGCAAATGCGATTGGAGTGGCTGGATATGCAATCGGCTTGGTGAAAATGGCTATGGCTGATTATACAATTATCGGACCTAACCTACCAATCAAAATCGCAATCAGTGAGGATGCCAACAGATGGTATCAAATACTCATCCCTCTCTACACAATGATATACTACTTCCTAAACGAGATCGGACATGTAAAGCGCCAGATCGAGCAACGCAAAAGCTTGAAGTAAAGGTTAAGCTTTCGATTTATTTTTTTGTATCTCACTGTGATAAAAAAATATCATCAATGTGTGATGATACTTAAGCTGAGCAGCTTGTGCTTTCCTCTTCACCAGTGGTGTCGAGAAGTTTGGCGCCTGTCTGAGCCAATTTCACGCGCGTGTAATACGAGCTCGTTTTTAGCCCCATCTTCCATGCATAGAGGTGGATGTTTGTAAGAATGCTCAGATCTGGCTTAGCCAGGAAACGGTTCGGTGAAGAACTTTGGCAGATGTAAGCTCCACGGTCGGCATCCATCTTAATGAATGATGTCAGCTTGTATTCGAAAATAGTCTTATAGACATCGCGAATCTTTAGAGGAATCTCCTCAATGTTTGCAACAGAACCATCGTCCTGGATGATCTTGTTTCGCATACTCTTAGTCCAGAGACCAAGAGCCTTGAGGTCGTTGACCAAATACTTGTTCACGACTTGGAATCTTCCAGAAAGTGTGCTTCGAGTAAACACATTCGACTGGAGTGGTTCGCATGCTTCTCTATGGCCACTGATGATAGTTGTGCTGGCAGTGGGCATTTGTGCCATCAGTAGTGAGTTACGCAGTCCAGTGGTTCTGGTATCGTTTCTCAGTGAGTTCCAGTCCCACATGTTGCTGGGAGTCACTCCCCAAAGGTCACGCTGGAGCATTCCATTTGCTGTCATGGAGATAGAGAAGTTCTTGTAAGCTCCATCTCGCTGTGCGAGTTTGTTTGAAGCAACCAGCGCAGCATAGTGCATGGTCTCAAAGATCTTCTTGTTGACATCAACAGCAAGAGGGCTATCGAATGGGGTCTTCATCATCATGAAGACTTCTGACAGACTTTGACCGACAATACCGATGGGACGGTTCTGGTCGTCACTGTATTTGACTTGCTCCAGAGGATACTTGTTGTTGTTCATGACTTTGTTCATGTTGAACACGATCTCTTGCATCACATAATTGAAATGTTGGTAGTCAAACTTGACTTCACTACCTTCTCGTTTGACAAATCGCGGAAGGCACACACTTGCAAGGTTGCACACTCCGGTGTTCTCCTCATCACTGTAGGTCGTGATTTCAGCACACTGACCAGTGTAGATACCGTTGAACACGCCATGATACTTCTTTGGTTCGTCGAAACAGTAAGTGTCGTAGAGGGCATCGAGTTCAACGACCGACTTCACACTGACGCGCTGGCGTGGTAGCAATCTGTAATCGCCATACTTCTTCTTCGAAGGCATGAGTAGCTCATTGACCAGAAGATCAACATCTTCACTATGGAAGCGAAGGTGGTATCCACGAGAAGACTCAACGATGAATGGCGCCGTGCCAATCGTGTTGGCCATCAACTTGATTTGACGAAGCCAATCAATGTCATCCGAGGTGACCTACATGTATCCGGCGTCTTCGTCAAGCTGGCGGGAGAGCCAAAGCAGTCGCGCAATGATTCGAAATCCAAATGGAATAACATCGTTGCGAAGATTCTCGGAATCTAACTGAGGATTGCTCGTGCAAGCATTGGTCGACGCCACGGGGAAGTATTCCACCTGTTCGCAGATGTCGCCAGGCTTCAGATCCATTGCGCGCCGCTCTGCAAACATTCCATAGCTGACACTGACGTAGAAATTGTGGTATCCAGTGCAGTCGAGGAATGAGCTATTGCTCATAGTAACTCCGTATAGCTTTCTGTTAGCTCCGGTCTGTCGGATCACAGTTTGCGACCACTCGCTGCCGTTCCAAACATTTGTTTGGCAATCGACAAGAGACTTGATTGGAAAGTAACCAGTGTCAGTGAGGATCGACGTGTCGCCAGAAACGCAAAGGTTGCTGGACTTGATCACTCCGAGGTTGTTCTGGTTGCACTTGCAATTGACATGATCATTATACATCAAGTAGGGCTTGCCAGTTTCAATCTGAGTTGCTGTGATCATATCCCACAAAGTCTTGATCGGGATCTGCTTTCGGTAGCGACCCTTGGCCTCGAAGAAGAGGTAGAGTTGTTCAAACTCAGCACCATAGGTGTCCGTAAGACCAGGACATTCGTTGGGGCACATGAGTGACCACATCACAGGTTGCTTGGTTTTCACAGACTCTTCAAGCGCTCCATGAACAAATCAGGAACCCAAAGGGCGAGGAATAGATCTCTGCGTAGGCGCTCTGGAGCACTTTGTTGCTTCTGAGACAGAATCGCAGACTCAATGTCGGCATGCCACGGCTCGAGATAGACAGCAGTGCTACCCTTGCGTTTACCGCCACTTTGAGACACATAACGAGTGGACTCGTTGTAAACCTTCATGAGTGGAACCAAGCCCTCGGATCTACCGATGGTAGGTGCGATCACGGAACCGGAAGCGCGCACTTGAGACATATGTACGCCAACGCCTCCACTGAACTTTGAAATCTTGGAGATATCAGTCAGTTGAGAGTAGATGTTGTTCAAGCTATCGTCGATAGTGAGCAAGTAACAGGAAGACAGGGTATGATTGATTGTTCCTGCATCGAACAATGTGGGCGTTGCATGGGTGTAGTAACGATCGGCACGAAGCTTGTAAGTATCGATGATACTATTCAAGGTTTCCTTGCTAGTGCTACCATCCTCGCCGATGGTATCCATGTTGATTCCAATCGCAAAGCGCAGCAGCATCTGCTGGGGTCGTTCCTTCGTGATCTTGACATCATTATCATACTTGTAGGAAAGAAGATAAGACTTGATCAGCGTCACCGCTCCAAAGTAGTTGTTGAAATAGTCCTTGTTGTAGTCGATGACTCGTTCAAGTTCCTGCTGGCCAACTGCTTAAGACGATCGGAAATCGTTTCAAGCTGAAGAGGTGTAGACTCCCCGCGGCGGTTGATATCATTGATGGACATTGTTTCGTTAGGAAGAACTGGTAGGATGTTGGTTGGTATATTAGTAAAATAAATGATCAATTTTATGCAAAAAAGACCATAGCCAAAATGGCAATCTAAAGCTCCTCCAGGTATGAATCCCGCTGCTTGAGCTCATTCTCAATTCTTTCGGTTTCGAATGGATTCAAGCGAGTATTATTGCGAATGGGGCTAAAGGGGGCAAGCTGGGTATCCTCATCATCCGAATCTTCGTAACCAGATTCGTTGCCATCGGATTTCACCAATACATAAGGATTGGGCTTTGCCACCGTGATATTCCTCGATCTGGTATGAATGATGGCGCGACTATGATAAACCTCATCCGAATCGTAGCCATCGGATACATGACCATCGACGCTTAGATTAGAGGCAACAGATTCAGACTCTGTCCTCGGCGCAGACTTGCTCATCAGAGTCTGAACAGAGCTATCCAACTGTTTGATCTGCACCTGCATCGAGGCGATAGTCAAATACATCATCGCAATTTGGTTTTGGAGAACCTCAATCTTCGAATTCATATTCATCGCTACTACATCTACATCCAGCTTATGTTGAGATAAAAAAGTAATCACCGAGCATAACCTAAAATGAAATGATGACTATGATATGGGCAATAGTGATTGCCAAATGCGCCATCAACTGAAGCAATTCAGAAAATGGATCTATCTCTTGGTCTTTACTCATGCGAACAAGCTGTCGGCTACATAAATACAGCCCTGCCGCGGCAAACATCCACAGTCCCGCAGAAGATAGAGTATCCGTGCAAAACATAAACAGCAAATCCATCATAAACGACTCAATCATCACGGTTCGGTCATACCATCGAGCGTATAAGCTCGATGTCCCATGGTTGTATAAAGATGATAGACATCCCCTAATTACAATGATCCCATAGAATGGGTGCGCTGTCTCAAAATTCCATAGAGCAAGGATATGACCCGCCGTGCAAATCAGTGATGACACAAATAGGATAGCATTTGCCATCGTATTTTAGTGCTCTTGAGCATTAAGTAGAACGACTAAGAACAATATCTTAATGACAGAGCGCCGTCACTCATAATCAAGAAATTAATGCACATGGCGCACATGGAAAGAGTGGCGGTGCGCGGAGAGTCGATATAGGAACTGGAATATCCAATGCATTGATCTCGAGATTGGCTGAAGTTCAGATAACCACTCGGTTGCGCCTCTCCGGGGTATATACTAAATGTCATCAGATACGCTCCCTCGTCAGAGGGAGTCATAGTTTTTTCTCCGCCAAATCGGAGAGGGATGTAGGAATTGTAAAACACGCCAGGATTGGCATCATAGATGGTCGAACCATTTGAAGAAATGGCAACAGAATCTACGGTTGGGGTTGTCTTATAGTATTAGACGGGAGTGTAAGCCAGAGAAGTAATGCCGGCGGTTGTTATGATTGATGCATACTTAACCTCGGTATAGTTGCAAACATCATTGATTCTCCATGTCTCGGAACGATTCTCATCCAACTCATTTGCAGTAGGCCTGAACCTTACATACAAACTCTCCACAGCAAACTAAATATCACTGATGTTCACCATATCAAACGTCTTGTTCAAAATTCTCTCAACTGGCTTAAAAACCTGGATGATACCAAACTGAGCTCGATGTTTGAACAGCTCCGCTACTTCGGGAGTTGTGTATACGTGGTTGGGAATCAAGTCGCATGCTGTGATAGAAGGCTCAACGTATTTACCTCCATCGCCGGCGTAGTCGATCACAGACATACAATCTGTCACGTTCGCAAAATCGATCTCCACGAAAAACTTATCATAAGTTATATTCCAGTTTGAGAGGGCGAAGGCTGGATCAAGGTTGAACCAAAACAATAGAGGAACGTAAACATCCATCTCATCGTGCTTGAACTTTGGCGTCTGAAACCCATCGTATATAAGTTTAATCTCGCGGACAGTCTAATTAACGGGGTCCTGCAGGAATGTGCCAATCCGCGGAGTCTCCTGTCCAATGCAGCGCTGCCAACCAATTTGCTGATTCTTACTCACGTGGAATCTATAATACATCTCCATCTCCTCGCATCCATACCGATCCAAAATGACACCATTCATCACGAGACGAATCTCCTTAATTAGACGGTGGCCAATAAAGTCATACCATCGAACTCGATTCTCCTTATGAACGGCGCGTAATGAAGAAATGTGAATATGGAGAGCTTGGTCAGTGATGAAATCGCCATAGATAGGAATCTTGATTCTTGTCGAAGACCCAAACAATTGGAAGAGGAGTGATCCCCACCGAAGAGTAGCCATACGCAACAGATACCAGAGGCTTGAATGTCTTATTCAAAAAGAATGAATGAGTAGCTCTCACATCGTCAAAAGTGGCGTTAACATTCTGCATGCCAATTCTCACAATCTGAGCTTCCAGCTGAGCTTTCGGATTCAAATACTTATCGATCGATGCATCGCTCCCGCCCTCATTTATTAGCTTTTCAATGTATGTATCTATCTTATTAATCTCAGACTGGCGCTGCGCAATTGCCTTGCTTTTTTGTGTTTCTTTTGTTGCCTTGATCTCAGAAAGCTTTTTCAATAACTGATCCTGCGCCAGTAGATGCCTATCGAGATCGGAAGTATTCGATAGCAAAATGGCGTAACCATTTTGCAGGATTGACTGAGACATATTTTTGCCAGCTATATTAATTGATTCAACTATTACAAAAAGTATATCACAATATACAATGACAACCCAACCAAAACTCACTCCCACTCAGGTCATGAGTATAACTGACCATATCAATGCATACAGAACCAAGTACCATGCGAAATCAATCGCGCACAATGATACCATCTCTCTATTCTCGCAATCATACGCAGAAAAACTAAGTTCGACCAATACATTCGCTCACTCAAAAAATATACTCTATGGAGAGAATCTCGCGTTCTTTGGAGGATTGAAAGATGATATCGTAGTCTTGATCAAAAAGGCAATCGACTGCTGGTATTACGAAGTCAAGGACTACGATTTCGCAAAGGCAACGTTCACAAGCGGGACCGGCCACTTTACTCAACTCTGCTGGAACAGCAGCACTAAGTTCGGAGTCGGCTACGTATACAACGCGACTAATAAAACTGCCATAGTAACCATTAACTTCGACCCGCCTGGAAATGTGCTCGGACGATTCAAGGAGAACGTGCTTCCTTGATGTAATTATGTATGAAAAAACAAAGAGAGAACGCTCATACGATAACTTAACATTCACACTTAAACTTGTCTACCCTGAGATGTAGACAGCGCTTGCAACTGACGCTGCATCTCTGCCTGCGATGTTCTAAGCGTCCCGATCTCGCGTTGCATAACCGCGATGATATCTTCGCGCTCGGCAACGGTTTCGCGTTCGGCGGCTTTGCGTTCGGCGGTGGCTTGGAGTCGGATCAGCTCATCGTGGAGGACCTGTCAAGTCGGCGATCTTTCGCCAGACAGAGGCTCTCGCTGGATGTCGCAGTAGCAGCACGGGCAGGTGTCACCCGGCACTGTGCACGGGGTGTTCTCAATGACAGAACACATATGTATGCACATGGCCGCATCTGCTGCCGTCTGAAGAAGAAATTGGTCGCGACGCTCGGCGATCTTCGAAATCACCGTGTCGATGCGTCGCGGAGAACGAGCTGCGTGAAGGAGACCCACGACTGGAGAGGCGCGCCGGGCGAGCGAACGTGAACTTGAGGTCGGGTCTTGAAGAACCGGTACTGGTGGTACATGATGATGGACATCACTGGCATCTGGTCGCCGAACGCCTTGTAGATCGGCGAGGCGTCGTAAAGGCGATGAGTGTCATTCTCGAAGCTGACCATCGACACGCACACGCCGAACCACGGTCGGTGCGTGCGGTTGATGTGGCCGTAGATGGTCATATACTTGGCCGCATCGAAACGGCGGAAGAGGTATGGCGCTCCGTCCTTGCCATACACGAGCTCGAGATGCTGGTGAGGTGTGTCGATGGAGAGAGGCACGTTGAGCGGCGTTCTTGACGACCGGATGGCGGCCTCGTGCTGTTGCACGAGCAAGCCGGACGCCGCTGGATCAATCGGGTCAACGCAGATCGATGGCCATGGGGACAGAGTGAACGCCTCGAGGATCTCGCCGACGACACACTGCACTTCGGGAGACGGCTGGACACGGGCGTGGTCGACGTCAGCCGCGGCGTGGATGACAGACCGCCGAGCCTCCGCCGTCACGATCGGGAGTGGCGGGTCTGGGAGTTGCAGGAACAGCTGGTACGCAGGGTCAGCGCTCAATTGAGAGGCGATGTCGTCATCGCGCACGGTGTCGCTGCTGTCGACTACGAACAAAGGGTCATCGCAGGGGTCGCTGGACTCCTGCTCGTCGAACGCGTACTGGCACTCGCGGTTGCGGCGGACTTCGTATTCCCAGTCGTCGTCCATTGTGTCGGTCGCTGATACGCGTGTCATCTCGCGGCGTGGACTGGGCGATCGAGGCGGCGATGGGGAACTCTCACCGACGTAATTTGAGTTGTCGAAGAAGTTGAGAGGCGGTGAAGAGGGAGGAAGAAGTTGCCCGCCTTGCGTGCTACCACAAGCGAATGGGACGCTCGCTTCGTCGCCACTACTCACAATACACACTCCGTTTCCAACAGAATGAGTTCCGTGAACCATAGACGACGATGCGAGCTCTGCTACTCTCAGAAGACTCGATAGTATGAAGCAAAGCAAGGATCACCATGCCCTACCACACACTCTCGAGTCAACCAAGAAGCAGATCCCGCCGCAGTAGAGCGAGAGCGTCAAGGTCTGCGCTGGATGCCGTCTTTTCCGAAATGAGCCCACATAATGCAAAGCACGACGCGACATAGAAAAAAACCTCGGCGGGAACCCCCACACTGAAGGTTTGTATGCCCAACTGCAATTTTTCAAATAACCTCGCGTAAAAAGACAGCTGTAAAAAGGCACCTTGAGGTGTAAAAAAAGGCAGCCGTAAAAAACCTTTACACCACAACTCTTAGAGGTAGTGTGTGTCCAATGATTTAAACAATCATCTTAGAAATATTTCGTTTATAATCATTAGGCATTATGTTTTTTAATTCCCTGATCAAAGTGGTGACTTTTGATGATTGGCTGATAAAAATAAAGACCCACACGGTCTTAGTTGGTAGAATCAAATGATTCACGCGGACTTCTCTGAGTCTCCTCTTTCACATCGTTGATCACGCGAATCACATCATTGTATGATACATAGTTGTTGGGCTTCCAAAGAACGCTGCGGGCATTCACTTTCATTGAGCAAGTGGCAAAGCTATACTTCTGACATTCCTTATCAAACACACGCTTCTCGCGATCAAAAATACGAAGTCTGTCATAAACCTTGATACCACGCCATCTGTAGTATGTTCCAGACTTAGCAAGAGTGACAACATCCTTGCCAGTGGCAGTCGTGTTGTGCATTCTTACTCGTTCGGCAAGTTCTTGATTAAACTTTTCGTTATCGGTGCGCAACTGGGTATTGTGCTCATCGATCTCAATCGCAAGGCGGTCGCGCTTATCTTGGACCACATCATTCCATGGCTTTAGTCGTGCTACAATCAGTTTCTCAAGAGCGGACTGGACATTGCGTCTATAGTCAATACCATTGGGTTGATAGAACTTGTCAACGACAATCTTATATCCATCACTCAAGAGATTGCTCTTGCGAGTATCAATATACTTACTCTGACCTGATGCAAGAGAGAAGCAACGATTCTCGCCAGACTTATTCACCAACACTATCGCGTGGTGAACATACTCATCTGACTTCGGATTCATGGTAGATGTCATACTCTTCTCACAAGGAAGATTTTCAACACCTTGACATCTTGGGCGGTTTGAACAACCTTTAGATGAGTTTCAACTAGACGTGTCCGCGTTCCGCTAAGCTCATCACGGACACCCTCAAGTGTATCTTGCATATCAGCAATGTTCTCGTTCGCGGTATGTAGATCTTCCCTTGTGCTTTTTGCATATCCAAGCAGCTCAGCAATCTGAGCGCGCTGTTCCTCGTCACGCTTCTTGGCTTCCTCGTAGCGCTTCTTGGCTTCCTCATCACACTTCTTGGCTTCCTCAGCCTGTTGTCTAATCTCATTGCGTAGCTTATCGATCTTATCATCCTTCTCAGCGATAATCTTGCGATTTACATCATCGTGGTAAGTCTTGAGAATTGCAGAAATTAATAGAGCATATCCAGGATCGATCCAAGCGACAAAGTGGTCATAAAGCATTGTATGAATATAAGTTCCTTGACACTCATTCGGGCCGGTCTTGATCTCTTTCTTAAGATCCTCTGGAATGGAATCAGTTAGTTTCGCACACGCATTTATGAGCTTCTTTGTGCGCTCATTAGCAAATCAATGAGCAACTAATGGATCTCGGCGAGGTTGATCGGATTTCCGATCAACCCCCAAATCATCATCCAAGAGCCTACTCACTTGTTTAGCAGTCTTGGAGATGTTGTAATATCCAGACTGATCATGTTTGATGATACTCAAGCGAGAATCGACTCCGTTCTTGATGGTAGTGAAAGTGTTCGTGGCTGAGAAAGTGCTCAATTGCTTGGTTTGGTATATTAGCGTTAATTCCTGTCAATTTTACACAAAAAATAAAGTCATGCATTCGATCAAGCATCAAAGAACAATCGAATTACCTGAGTCGATTGTGGAGGATTGGTCATGGTATTTTCAATCGTCTGGCACAATTTGGCAAATCTACGATTATATTGTCGAGTGCGAACCACTTAATGATTGCCCTCGGTTTTGTAGAAAGCTCCTTTAATAACTTTGCCATCATGCGTGTGATATTCATCAGGGTTCAATCGAATGAAGGCAATCGGAAGATGATTAACATCATTTGATAAATCATCAATTCGTTTGATATCATCTTCCTCGTCATATCTCTTGTGCTGATGTTCATCAATTTCGATAAAATTCACATACGAGCCTTTGCGAATAATACCATCTGGACGACGATTAGATGTCCATCCCTCAATCTTGCGATCCACAATTATGTCTTGTTTGTATAGTTCTTCTAACGGTTTCATGACATGTTGCTCCTTCTTCGTTAGTGTCGAAAGCGGCACCGATACTTGTGTCTCGGGTATTTCGTTCCAACATTCGTGGCATTGATTTTCATATGCTTCGATACTTGGTCGTGTATCGCAATTGGAGCACTTTTCTCTGGGAATTATAACCGTGGTAATCAACCGATAGCTTAATTTCATATGTTGGATCAAGCCATATCATAAACATACTATGCACCAAAGGATGAACATATGTTCCGCCATACTCCGAGCGAACAGTCTTCAGAGTAAAAGATGATGAGTCTTTTGGAATATTCAAAACTGTTTCCAGCTCAAAAAATTTTTCTTTGTGTCTTGATTCCGAAACCAATCATTAATTCGTTTTCCTCTCCCCGCCTCATTATTCTTGCTCAGGGCGTTCATTTTCATTTCCTGGATCAAAGCGGCAGTCTTGGTGATGTTATAATATCCAGATTGGTCATGTTTAACAATACTCAGGCGAGTATCGACTCCGTTCTTGATGGTAGTAAAAGTGTTCATGGCTAAGAAAGTGCTGAATCGCTTGGTTTGGTATTTTAGTAAATTTTCCTGTCAATTTTGAGGTTGGTCTAATTCTGATAAATAAATATAGAATGTATACACATAGCTTAACATTCTAAAGCGTCGTCGAATGGCCTTCGCGAAGATGGTGGTGTGAAATCCATCTGTGTACATTTACCAGGATGAGGGCGTCGGTATGCCCACGGATGCAATCCTCCGAGTTTGTGGTCTTTCAGACCACGTCAATATCTAAATCGACAAAAGGTTTGAGCAAATGCATTTTATTTTTCTGTTTGTAGTAGAGACACATTAAGCAATATGGACAACAGAATTGCCCATATACATCTTGGTATTGTTTTGCGGTGAAGTTCATGGCTTCGATTTCTTTGAATGGGGGCAAGCCGTAGCTGTCGAAGTAATAGCCTATATCATACACGACCCAGTGACCACCAGACGATTGCCCAAGAAGTATAATAATATACGTCCTTTTGTTTTTTAGGTTCGTGAACTCTTCCAGCAAGAGTATCCCATCAACGGTTACATTTAAGCGTTTGCGAAGGGCATTCAGATCAATGTCCGACGTCACACCTTTCACATAATCCATGGAGGAGATCCTTAGATGTAGGCAGGATCTTCGAACCTACCAGAATATTCGATAATTATTTAAAAACTTGATATCGATTTGATCAGCTTAGTGTATAAAGCGTTATAAATTATTATACAAGATGGCTACAACACAACTCAGTGAAGCGTATGGTCTTCAAAAGACGAAGAGCGGTGCAGTCTCTTCGCCTGACATCTCTGAAGGCAAGAAATACGTGAGCATCATCGATCAAAACAGTGGAAGGTACACCTCCGGATATGTGGAGATCGATGCAAGCAACCAACTCGTGGGCTCGCAGGGCTGGGCTAACCAAGGTGACTCTTACATCACGGTCCCGATTTCGATCACCGCCAAAGTCCTAGGAGCCCTACCTTCTACCCTGAAGCAGTCCAGTCGCTTCCATGTTATGCCTAAGACTAACATCACGAATTGGGTTGACAGTATCTCAGTAGAGCTCAATGGCCAAACGATTGTTAGTGAAGGTAGCTACAAGTGGCGTCATGCCAACATCAAAGCTCTTCTCGAAACAAGCGAATCCGAGCTTCAGAAGCATGGCGACGAACGATTTCTATCGGGCGGTATAGATGACTGGACAAGCCTTGGATATCTGGGGGCTGCTGGACCGTTTGGCGATGGCTACTACAATACACGTACCGATGACAAATCTGCAACTGACCGAACTGATGTACAAAATGCTCCCAACTCTATTTGCAATAGCGCAGCTTTTCAACGGTCAATCCAGGCGTGCCCGATGGGGGTAAACAAAACCTCTGAGACCACCACGTCGCCGTTTAATTGGCCTAGCCTTGGAAAGGGTACTGGAACGGAAGAAATCCTACGCTCAAATGCCAACCGACCGTGGCAGGAATACCTGACAATTGCAGCAGCTGGCGACACGATTGGTGAATGGTTTCTTCCTCTCCATATCCACCTTCGCGACCTTCTTGACGTATTCGATAAGATTCCCCTGTGTCAGAGCGCTCAACTTAAGATTCGCCTCAAGATGAATTGTGGTTCCTTTACCGTCGGTTATGGAAGTAACGTTCTCATGAATCTTGAGAGTGTAAATATGACCTCTAGGACTATTGTACCGATCATGCTTAACAACTGTCTTGAGGTAGCCAAGAACTCTGAAGACGCGCCTATGGTAGTTGACACCACTAAAATCAAGGTTGCTTTTGGTGTGTATGACAATGAATTCACAACGCGCAAACGTGTTGGTGAGTATCTGCTGTACAATGAATGTTCTCTAAATGTCCCGTTCTATCAGCTCACCCCTCAGACTGAGTCGGCCCTTCTCAGTAAGCCTGTACATAAGGTGGAGTTTGAAGACGCGTTTGTTCAACTCTTCCGTGACCAAGCGGGGAGTGGTACTCAAAGTACCCCGCAAAATGTCTCCTTTAATCTCATGGTCGGTGGCGCTCACAAACATGAGAAGTACGTAGCTTTCGTACCTTGGGTAAATACATCGACGGGTTTTAGAGGCTGTGGATGAACTCTTTCGTCTCTCTATGTCTATCTCTAAATGCATCGGTCACGCTGAGCGCGACTTGATCGACACAGTCGTCAATCAGCTCTGCGACGAGATCCTTGATCTCTTCCTTGCTTGTGTCCAGCTTGATGTCGGGGATCTCACTCCGGCAGCATCGGAACTTGAATCTGCTTGCTTCCTGCTCTGACAAGAAGCGATCGTGTGTTAGATAGCACCAAAAGAGCTAGGAATGACCGCGCATGCGCGCCTTGCCAGGGGTCCCAATGTCTTAGCAATGCGTTGACTTGCTTCACGAGCAAATCTGTTGCGCAGGTTGACGCCGCTCGGAACAACCGTGAATGGTACAATCGTTTCGAAGATGCCCGTGTCTCTGAGCTTCGACCTGACGTACTTTCGCTGGCCTGCGATGAACTGGAGTTCCTTCACGCCTTCTTGGGGATGCTCGCGTAACACGAGCGCGAATCCCTGAGACTTTGGCTGGTTCGGATGGATGGTCAGCCGATCGCTGAGATTTTGGATCTGTGCTTGAATCTGACGCTTGCTGCTGTTGTGTTCCGTTAACAGGATGTCCATCTTGGTGATGATCGAGCCAATTGAGCTGATCCATCGCATGCGCTCTTCGTGATGTAGTTGTTGGAGCAGGGCGTTCTGCTGACGTTCCGCGACTACCTGCTGTTGCAACACGGCATTCTGGGCTTCCTCGTCTGTAAGCTGCTGTCGCAAGTGCTCAATCTCGTCTTGCTGTTGTTGGTACAGTCGTTCTCGCATGTCGTCGGTTGTGGGTGCCATGTTGCGTGTGTTGCGTGCTCTGCGTGCGGCGTGCTGCTTGATCTACGTGCTGGTTGCTGCTGCTACTCGTGCTTCTCTTTCGAAATGGCGCGCTGCCTTTACTTTGGCGAGCATATTTTATCTGAAAATGTGTATGGCTAAATGCAATGGTCGGACGGGTGCAGCTACAAATCGTCGAGCTCGCTCTCGTACGTCGATGCAGAATGGCGCGAGTCGGCTAGCTTATTGATCTCGTGATGTTGCTCATTGAGCATTCTCGTGAGTTGACAGTCAACATCCTTGAGATGCTCACACCTGAGCTCCACGCTCGAGTAGTGCGCATTCTCGCTTTCATCATGAATGGACTGATCGTCGATGTCGCTGTAGTTGCGGTCGGACTCGGAGCCAGAGTCACTGTAGTCGCAGTCGGGCTCGGAACCGGAGTCAGGCTCGGAACCGGAGTCGTTGTAGTCGGACTGCGGCGTGTGGTGCACGGGGGTTGTCGTGCTGAGTTGAACGAATTGGTTCATTATTGCTGTCGTCAGTAGCTCATTGCGTAGCGCTCTTTGCCCGTCGAGTAGCTGTTGAATTGTGCCGTTCTCACGAGCAAGAGTGAGAAGCTCCGCTTCGTTATTGATGCTGTCGGTCCATTCTAATTTGGGCAATGGGCCGTGGTGGCAGGAGCAATACGAGTCCCGTCCGCCGTAGCTACGAACAGGATTTCTGCAGCCCTTGAAACCGCATAGAGCAGACGGCACGCGCTTCAGATCGGTGAAGATCGTGGCTGCGCGTGGTGGATTCACCGTGTAGTGTTGAGCTGGATTGTTGTGGAATGGTGGGGGAATGTCACGGGGTTGGTGGAATGCCATGAGTCTCTGCTCTGGTCTGTGAAAGAGAGCATATTTCTATTGATTTGACTGTACTTCTTTAAGTCATGGTACTTCTTCAAAGCACTGTACTTTTTTAAACCATATATTTAATTCTACAAAACGAAAACAATCCCTCTATAGATACAGCTAAATACAAAAATGGACACATCCACACTCGTTCTTAATTTTGGAAAACACAATGGTTTAATGATCAGTGAGCTCTGGGAGAAAGATGAAGCCTATGCCAAATGGGTATACTCTCAGGACCATTTGATTAGAGAATGCCCACAATCAAAGAGTTTCTGAACAGCAAACTTCACGGAACCGATTTGTCGTATGCCATGACATGGGGAAAATTCAAAGGCAAGTCCATTATCTGGATTATTCACAAAAACAGTGTGCACATCGATTTGCTTCTCATGAACAAATTCGTAAATCCGAAGTGTCCAAAGTTAAAGGAAGATCTACTTAAACTAAGGCGTTCGCATTGCGGTGTCGTCGCGAAAGAAATGGGCGCCAATGAATCCACCTTAAATACAAGTGTGTATCAACAGCTGTAAAAAAGTTGCATTCTCGCGTCTCTGTTTTTGTGTCCCATTTTTTCCAACCCTGCCCCATCCGTGCCACAATCGAATTTGGCCAGGTTATTCACTTAAATCAATATCTAGCACACAAGTAGATTGTGCCAGATCTAACAAAATTAGGTGGCCCAACTGTCCACGCTTTTTATTCACACTCCTATACAGCAATAAAATGATGTGTATGATGTCTCCATGTCACATCGTACACTCTATATTATATTAGTAAAAAGTAGGGATAGTTGGGACAACTTTCTTTATTTTTACCTCAACACTACTAGACACCTTGCAGTTGCTTTTTTTAGCAGTGCGCCAAAACGTTAGGGACACGGTAAATAAATCAGAAATAGTTGATTTTTCTTTTAAAAAGCGTTTGCGAGTGTGCTATTTTGAGAGATAATAGAGCGCAACGCGCTCTACTTTGTGATGTAATTTGAGCTCAAAACGAGCAAGTGGTCGCTCAGGACGGTCATTTGAAGTGATAGTCATTATTCTAGGACGCGACAAAATCATAGGGACAACTAGGATTGGACGCACATTGGGGGGCAACCAGCGCGTGTGAACGCGCGCGATCGATGCTTTTCACTCGCAGTGGTGTGTGTTAGAGGCGCTAGTGCGCTATCTTGGCTCCCTTGTTGCGCACAACAGCGATGCAGCGATCAGTCTTGTTGCTGGTCAGGTTGGCCAGGTCCTTGATAGTGATATCATCCCAGGCAGCTCGCACAGCTGCAATGAGGTCAGCTACGTTGCTGTACTGGCGACCGCTCTTGTACACACGCCCAGCCATCATTCCCCACACGTTCTCGATGGGGTTAAGGTCCTGCGAGAGCACTGGCCAGTTCATGATCGGGATCTCGAGCTCGGCCAGGAACTCCGTCGTCGAGCGCGCTCTGTGGATAGTGGTGTTGTCGTGCTGGACGATGTAGCGCCCCTCGTGTGCGTTGTCGATGAGTTCCATCAGGTGCGTCTCGAGGGTCTCCTGGTAACGGCTGCGTCCTGGCTGCCGCTGAGGATGGCGAGCTGAGTCTTGCCCTGGGAGGAGATTGCTCCCAACACCATGAGCGACCCGCCACCAGAGTGGCGGCTCCTCACGACCTTCTTTTCCTTGCGCAAGTCGTGCCAGTAGTAGTTGCAGCCGTCGGTCCGTCCAAGTTGAACTTCTTCTCGTCCAAGAAGATCACGCGGGACCAGTCCGTCCGGTGGCGCAGGTGTCGCTCGACCCATGCGACCCGCGCCGACTTGTGACGCTGCAGCAGCTGTGGGGACTTGTTCGCCTTGACGTACGCGAGGTGGTCACATCACTGGAGCTCGTGCTGCACCGCACGAACGCTTGCGTCGATGGAGAGCACTTTCTCGAGGTCGCTAGCCGAGTAGTCGCCCGAAGACGCGTAACGCTTGAGTCGCGTCAACTCGCGCGTGCCCAGCATTCGCGGTCGCCCCATGCTCTTTTGGTGCCTTACGTGCCTGGGTCCTTCAGAAACGCTAGGGCGACGTTCTTCGACTTGTTGATGGCTTTCGCGATCGCTCGCGCCGACATCTTCATAGTCGCGTACGCCAGGGTTTTGCCCTGCTCGATCTTCGTCAGACCTGGTGCTCTACCCATCGCTGTTGCGCCACCGATGCAAATTCAGCAAAGACACAACATGTCGCTAGCTCAGAGTAACCGCTGGACAGGAAAGCACGCGGTACCACACAGTAGTTTTCCTTTGAAGTGTGTCCAATTCTAGTTGTCCTTATCATTTTGTCGCGTCCTAGAATAATGACTATCACTTCAAATGACCGTCCTGAGCGACCACTTGCTCGTTTTGAGCTCAAATTACACCACAAAGTAGAGCGCGTTGCGCTCTATTATCTCTTAAAAATGCATACTTGCAAGCGCTTTTTAAAAGAAAAATCAACTATTTCTGATTTATTTACCGTGTCCCTAACTTTTTGGCGCGCGCTGTACTAACACAAGGCTTTTGCCCTGGTCTTCGTTCCCTGCGAGCCGATTGCTGTATCTCTCCCCCCACCTCC
>JAASFJ010000524.1:0-20540 GCA_023333755.1 Globisporangium uncinulatum
CGGGTGGGGGTGCGGGTGGGGGTGCGGGTGTGGAGGTGGGTGTTGGCCATCGTGGTGGCCTTCGTGACCGTGGCGGCCGTGTGGGCCACAGTGCTTCTTAAACTTGCCCCCGCTGAACTTGAACCACGCTTTCTTGCCGCGAAAGTCTCCAGCCTCAATCGTCGCGAACGGCGCGTGCGTCGCGTGCCAGGCCGCAGTCGCGTGGCACGACTCGCACAGGTCAAAGTTGCGCACGACCGTCGACTTGAACCGCTTGCCGACAAGCGGGCTCATCTCGCAGCCATCGCACGTCACGAATGGGTGCACGAGCGTACTCGTTTCCTGCTCGCGCAGCTTCTTCGGCGCACGAGATGGGTCCGTGATCTTCACAAACGGCTCGTGGCTCGTATACTGGCCGCTCGCTTCACACGCCTCGCACAAGTCAAAGTCCTTGTCGTTCAGCGCTTTGTAGCGGACGCCAGCGATCGGGTACAACTCGCAGCCGTCACACATCACGCCTGGGTGGAGCACTCGCTGTGCGTCATTCATCGCAACAAAGGCGTCGCTGTCGTCGTGGTGGTCGCCAGTGCTAAAGCACAAGCCGCACAGCTGCATCTGCGGGTCTTCCTCCGAGCGGTAGATCACACCGAGAATCGGGCTCGCGTGGCACGCGTAACACACCGACAGCATTGGAGTCGTCTCGTCCACGTCCGCCTCGCTCGCATCAGCATCGACCGAGATCGTCTCCACTGTCTCGCTGTCCGCTGTGCTCTGCTGAGCCAACAGCTCGCCATTGTAGCGCACCAAAAGAGCAGCACAGCGCTTCGCGAGACGGACCAGCACAAGCTTCAGCGACGGACACGCGGCGAGGATGCGCTGGGCAAAAGCAAAGATCTCGTCAAAGCGCGTCGCCAGCAAGTCGTTCGCGACCAGCTCGTCCTTCTTAAACACCGCGGCTAGCACCGCGTCGACGAGTTCTTTAAACTCGCTCGCTTTGCTCGTTTCTTCCATGGCAGCACAAAAGTCTGCGTCCGCCAGCACTTGGAGCAGCTCGTCACGGATCGTCGCGAGCTCTGGAGCGCTGTCTGTGGCCACTTCCCACGCTGCGACGCTCTTCTCGAGCCACTTGAGCGCATCTGCGACTGTCGGCTTCTCCTCCTTGATCTCCAGTTGCTGCGCAAACTTCGTCACGGCTGCGACAAGACCACGGAGCTGGCGCTGCACGACGCCACGATTCGCCTTCACCATGACTGTAACGCGCTCCAGCTGCTCGTCGTTCATGTACTGGAGCAGCGCCTGCAAGTCGCGGTCGCTCGCGAGCGTCACGAGATCGCCGTCCGAGTCGAGGTACTTAAGCGAGCAGCTCGCCACGTCGTCGTCGGCCAGCAGCTCCAGTGCGGTGGCTCGCAGGCCGTCAAAGCTCTGGGTCACGACGCTTGGGGACTCCGCAGTCGCGATTACCACTTGGATGGGGGCTTCATTGGTGTCGCCGTGCACTGAGAGCTCCAGCAAAAGGTCGCGAGGCATCTTGGGGGTTGGATATTCTTGGGAATTTGGGTCAGTCTTGTTCGTCTCGAAGCTGCTTGCTTGCGCTCGCCGAGGTGAAACGAAGAGTGAGGAGGCGGTTGAAGACAAGAGCTGCTTCGGCACATTTTGCCGAAGAAGAAAGAAAGTTGCTTGAAGCTCTCTGTAAGAGAGAGATTCGTAGCAGATCCTCGACTTAATGACGTGTTCACTCGAGGTGAAATACACTGTACCTGCAATGTGAAAGAAGACCTTGACTTATGGACAAGCGATGGGAGAGCGAAAGGGGGGGACCAAGAATGCGTGCACACTAAGCGAAAGTGACGGTCATTTGCAGATGTTTGTATTTTTGACGAGATTGCGGCCACTTGCGCCGACGTTCTCGAACATACTTTTCGGCGAGCGCGTTTACATGGATCAGCTCACGGTCGTGGTCGGCTCGCATTCTCGTGATCATCATGATCACGATGTCATGCTTGCTGTTGTTGTTTTTCTTGTTTGAAACGTGCGTGTCAACGCATGATCACTCGCTGGATATTATTCGTCTTTTTCCAGGTGAATACTTTTGACGATCACAGTGCTGTGAAGAAAACCGACCCGACTCTCCCTCAGATATGTCACTACCACGTTTTCGTTCATACTCTCGTATGTACGAAAACGTGGTAGTGACATATCTGAGGGAGAGAACACTCACACGCTTCGCTTCTCGCGCTGTTGTCACGCATTGAAGCTTTCGCCAACGACTTGTGCTTCTCCATACACCCACCCAACGCCAACAGCTCCAGCCACCACCATGACGACGCTCAAGATCCTCTGGCAGGAGAAGCAGGACATGCGCCGCGTGCAGGTGCCGGCTGTGAACGCAGCGCTGCAGGCGCTGGACTGCCGCGATGTGCCGGACACGCGCTCGCTGCGGTTCCGTGACCTGCTCGACTACGTGCTGCTCGCGTTTCCCGAGATCGATTCAACCCGCGACGACGTGCTGCTCTACTACACGGACGACGACGAGGAGCTCGTGCGCATCACGAACGACGTGGAGCTCGCAGAGGCGTTTCGCCTCATGAAAGAGCTGGCAGTTGCCGCTGGCCGTGGCGAAGCGGCGGCGGTCTGCAAGGTGACGCTCGTGACGCGTCCACTGACTGGCGCTGCGGCGCTGAGCGCTAGTGGCGTGCACGAGGTGCGCGCTGAGCTCGTGTCGCAGGCGCTCGAAGCCGACCAGCAGAAGCGCGTGATGGCGCTTTTCGTGGACCTGAGCAAAGTGGTCGAGCGGTGGGAGCCGAGCTGGGACCACGAAGCGCTCAAGCACGACGTTGTCTCGCTGCTCCACGAGCCGGGCTGCCAAGAAGCGCTCTTGGAGATTATGGCGAACGACAAGGTGCGTTGTCGTGGCGGTTGGTGTCGTCTCGTGACAGTGAGAGGTATTGACTCTGGCTGGTATATGATGGACATCAGTACGCGACCATCTTCCAGAAGGTGTCGGAGGCGTTCAAGAAGGTGCGCAGTTGTGTGTGTGCTCTTGTGTGAACTGGCTTCCGAGTCAAACTGACTGCTCATCATCATTATTGGCCACCCACCACTAGGGCGACAGTTTCTCTGCGAGTCTCGTGAACGTCGCAGGTTCGAGTGATTTGGAGGAGGTCGCGAAGGTGCTGCTCCGGAAGCTCCCGCAAGCGCGCGTGCAGATTGAGCGCGTGCTCCAGGAGCTCCAGCGCAGCCACAGCTTGCAGCAGCTGACAGCCAGCGACTACTTTGAAGCGATCTCGGCGGAAGACACGCAAGAGGACCAAGGACCGATCGTCGCAGTGTTTGAAGGCGACGTCACGTGTCCGGACGGCGTCGTGCTCAAGCCGAGCGAGCCGTTCGACAAAGTGTGGAAGATCCGCAACGCTGGCCCGACGGTGCGTGTGTGGCTTGGGCTGCTGGATGTCGCGTGGTGGCGTGACAATGTGGCTGACTGGTGACGTTGTTCGCTTCTTGGTGGGTTAGAAATGGCCGAGCGGCACGAAGCTCCTGTGCGTCGGGGGCGACAAGATGCAGGCGCCAGAGAGCGTGCTGATCCCGTCCGTGCTCCCTGGCAGCTCGATTGACGTGTCGCTGCGCATGGTAACGCCTGCGATGCCGGGTCGGTACACTGGCTACTGGCGCCTGTGCACGCCGAACGGCACGCGCTTTGGCCAGCGGCTCTGGGTCGACATTAACATCTTGGCGCCAGGCGATGCCGCCCAGGCTGGCACCGACGCGGCGCCGATCCGTATCAGCGCGCCTGCGCCTGTCGTGACGCCGAACGCGACTGGCAACGTCCGAATCCCTGCGCCAGCTGCTGTGGTCGTCCCGGAGCAGAAGCCGACGGAACAAGAGCTGCGCTGGGCGGCTGACTTGCAGGCGCTGGCGGACATGGGGTTCGCAGACAAGGCGCGCAACCTCTCGCTGCTCGAACAGCACAGCGGCGACCTGAACGCTGTGATCAGTTCGCTCTTGTGAGCTAGCGAGCGAGCGAGTGGCAGCAGCCCACGACCCGCCCGAGCGCGTCTTTACCTTCTTCTTTCCAGTGCATGAACCAGAGAGCTGCTTGAGCGTCAGCAGCAGATCACCGTGGCTGCACCGCGTCTCATTCCATACCTTTACATTGCTTGCCTTGCTGTGTGTGCTTCCCTACGCTGTCGTGTGCTTGACGACGACGGCTTCTTGGATCGCAGTCGTGGTCGCACGCACAAAGTCGTCGACCAACGCGTCGCTTGCGTCGCTGCTTGTCCGCACCGTGACGCCCATGGTTTGGGTCGCGAGCGTGACGTCCAGGACGAGAAAGAAGTACCAGCTGCTCTTGCGCTGCTGGGCGTAGAACACGTACTTCTCCACGCCACTAACCGTGCCGCTGGCCATGCACGCGACCCCAAGTGCCTGCATCTTGTCAAGGAGCGCAGTCGAGTCGACGCGGCCGTTCTGCACTTCGCTCGTCTGGAACCGCTGCAGGTACTCGTCCCACAGGCTCTCGAACCGCTTCGGGTCCAGCTGCACATCCTTGTTTAGGTCCAGCGGCTTGCGGAACCTGCCGCTCGTCGACGCGGGCGGCGTCCACTGCATCTGAATCGCAGGCATCCTGGATCCACAACCACCAGTCCAGAGACGCACGTGTCAGTTCTGAGTCCGTGTGCCTCGACAGGGTTGCGACGCTATAAGCCACAAGAGCGCAACTTGTCGTACTTCTCCCGCGTCACGGACTGCCGAGCTTTGCTCTGTCGTGGTGCCACCACCGGTGCAGTGATCAGACTGTCCACACAACAGCCACAGCACGTGCGTGAATGTGCGGCCACCCGCCCAAGCCCCTGCCCCCACGCACCACGCACCCGTCGCTCTCGAGCTCGTCCATCTCGCGATCCAAGGCGCTGTCGCCGTGCATATCCATGTCGGATGTCCGGCTCTTCCAGTCGCCGCCGCTCTCCAGCACTCGCTTCGCCGACGTGGACGCAGCGCGCACGCTACTAGAGCCCTTCGACTGCTTCATCGACCGCTGGAGACACTGCGAGACATCGCGAAGGGGCATGCGGGGCCAGCGCCGGCGGGCGTAGAGCACAGCAGCGAGCCCAACCACCGCGACGATCCCGACAGACAACACTGCGTACACTCAATAGACACGAACAGCAGAAAGAGAGAGAGAGACGGAGAGACAGGTGAGACGACTGGAAGCTGCTCACCACACACTCGTACCCACTCACTGTCCTCATCCACTCTCTCAGCTCAACCGGTATACCTCGCCAGCTCCCGAGCGGGAACGCCGCCAGCAGCGGATCCATTCCGGACGTTGTCGACAGCGCAGCACCAAAGAGCTCGTCGCTGCCCTTCTCAGCGGCGCTGAGCACTGCGGACGTGGGCACGAACACGCCGTCGCTGCTCACCACGCCCTCGAACCGGTGCGCACGGAAGCCGCTGTGTGTAATGTACACGACGTATCGCTTGGACGGGGCGATCGCTAGCGGACTCGCACCACTCGATGTGAACACGACCATCGACGCTTTCCCAGCGCCGACCGCCGCGACAGTTGGCAGCTCAACGAGCACCGCAGTCGGGTCGGTCGCATCACCGCCGTCGACGCCACTCGGCACTGACTCGGTCACCACTGCACGGTACAAATGCAGTGGCACTTTGCCTGCGTTGCGCACAGCCAGTTCGACGCGCACCGCCTTTGACGCGGGGTCCAAGACGATCCGTGCGCCACGAAACTCGAAGCGCGGCATCCCTTTGCCGTCCGGCAGCGCGTACGCGGGCGACAGCTGCACTTTCCGCGGGAACCAGCGCGGCGCAGCAGTCGCACTTTCAGCCGCGGACGCCGCGCTGGCGGTTGCGACACGCGCTCCGAGCACGTCGTCCACCAGTGCGCGCACGTCGGCGTCCCACGCTCGGGCGTCGACAGCCGTGTGCTGCACGTTCGAGCGCGAGCAGAGCGAGAGTACAGCGAAGCGCGCGTAGGCAGCCTCGCGCACGCAATCGACCGCGCTGACTGCGAGCGAGTCCAAGCGCGCGGTCAAGTGCGTGCTAACCGCATTCATCGCTGGGTGGCGCAGGCAGCTGCTAGCGAGCGGCTCACGCTCGTGAGTGTCTCCGTTACTGCTTTTCGGGAACTCGAACGCGAGCCCGACGTCGGAGCAGAAGACCGGCGATTGTGTTGCCGCGCGCGTGAGCACGCTAATCGCGGCAGCAGCGAGTGCGGCGAGTGCACGCAGAGTCGGTCGCATAGCGGTCGGGAACGATCGTGGAGGTCGGCTGGATATGACCTGAGGGCTCAGGTTCAGGTGAAAGAATCCTAGGAAAGAGCCTTTTTACCTTTCGAACAGCGTGATTTTGACGAACAACACACCTTTTGCTTCAAACAAAATGGCGACGCCAGCGAGCAGCGCGGTTCCTGGCGGCGCGGTGACGCATACGCCAGCTGCTGTTGCCGCCGTCGACGAGATTGCAGCTGAGCACGTGATTGTATCACTGGAGGCAGCTGGAGTAGCGGCGGCAGAAGTCGAAGAGTTCGACGAAAACGAGGACGACGAGAACGATGCGGACGTCGAGGAGGTCGAACCGGACGAGGTGGGTTCCATACTGCGCGTCGCCCGCTCTTGCCTTCGTTGACTGACTGGGAGCAACTGCGCTCGTAATGCAACCATTCACTTCCTCTCTCCTTCCCTTTGCTTCAGTGCTGCATCTGTCGCGACGTCGTGGAGCTCCTGTCCCAGGGCTTCCTTCCGACGTGTGCGCACAAGTTCCACTTTGAGTGCATCGTCGCGTGGGCCAACGTGACGAACCTCTGTCCGCTCTGCAAGCAGCAATTCCGCGAAGTGACGCGCGTCGACGCAGCTGGCGCTGTGGTGCACCGCGAGCCGATCCAGGACGTGAAACAGGTCGTGCGTTCGGACCCAGCGGACCACGACATTGCAGCGCAGCTGGCGCTCGTAAACGACGCGCGGTGCGCAATCTGCGGCCGCGGCGACGACGAGCACGTGCTACTGCTGTGTGAAGCACGCGGGTGTCCGGTCGCGAGCCACACGTACTGCGTCGGGCTCAGCGAAGTCCCCGACCGCTCGTGGTACTGTTCGCGCCACACTAGCGGCATGCGAGCAAGCGACTTTATCGCGCGACCAGCGACGACGCTGTCGTCCCGTCGGACGACACGGCGGCTCGCGCACCTCGTGTCGAATGCGCTGAGTGGGCGACGCGCTAGCGCATCGCGCAGTGGCCGCGGACGGCGTCCCGCAGCGTCGGCGCGCGTCACGCTCGACTCGGAGAGTGGACGGCCGATTCGCGGCATCGCAGCTGCGTACGCACTCCGCATGTCGCACGAGCTGCAGCAGATCCACCGGCGTGCAGAGCTCATGTACGCACGAGGCGACCACCACCAGCTCGCTCTCAGTAGGGCTGGGCCATCGACCCGCGAGCTCGCGTTGTCGCGCTCGACCGTCCCTCCTACCTCGTTCGTCGACTTGTTGTGGCAGGATCTGGACGCGAGCCGGCTCGAGATGAGCGGAGGTGGTGGTGAGCCAGTGCGGCCCACTCCGCCAAGCCGCGTGTCGCCATCGCTGGCGCGGGACTACCGAGAGCTCGCGAAGCTCATGGTCGACGCGGTCGGGAGCGACCACTACGCATCAACAGTGTCGCTTGTGATCCCCAAGACTGCAAAGCTGCGGCTCGTGTCGCGCGTCAAGACGTTCTTCGCGCGTCTGAACCCGCGGGAAAGCGTCGCAGTCCTCGACATGGGCGGCCTCGAAGTGCTCTCTAAGTGGATCCAGCAACCGGCGGTTGCGAATGCGACCGTCTCGCCGCATCCGCAGGTGCTTGAAGCGGTCCTGACGGCCGTCGAGACGCTCCCAGTGCGGCAGAAGGACCTTGTCGAGGTGCGTTTTCCTTCCTATCTTCCGCTGGCAGGGCTTCCCCCGCACTGGGATGGTAGGAAGGTCGCTTAAAGTCGGTTGCTGACGTGGTTAACACTGTTGTTCTTTCCTATCGGGTGGGGAATGGAGACAGGTGCCTGCGTTTCAGAGCGCGCTGGACGAGATCGCAGCGATGGCGGACGTGGGACTGGAGCTGCGCGAGCGTGCGATCGTGACGAGCGAGCGCTGGCGGCGGCTCAACCCACCGCCTTCTGTTTCTCCAGTGCAGTCGGTCTACACATCATCGCGTGCTCAGCCAAGCGTTGCGGCTGCTGCTGGTGCGAGAGCCGAGAGTGCGTTACAACCAGCGTCGTCACTCCCACCGATCCGCGCGTTCTCGTCTCCGAAGCAGCCGGTGCGGCGACCGAAAGAGAAGGCGCGTAAACAAGACGCGTACGTGGACGCTACTGGGCTTGGGAAAAGGACCTTCGTATACAACAGACAGGGCTTCTCACTGTGTGCGTGTGCTTGCAGGTGGACCGAGCCGGTGGTAGCGTATGTAAAGGCAAAGCTGTACCCACTCTACAAACACGGCAACGGGAAGCTGTCGAAAGAGCGCTTCAAGGCGATTGTGAAGCAAGTGGCGGTGGCGTTCAAGGCGGACGCGGACGCGATGCAGTCGCAGGTCGTCCTAGCGAACGGCGAGATCTCGAACATTGCAAAGACGCGGCTCAAGACCCTGATCGACCGAGCGTACAAGGGCTCCAGCGCAGCTGCTCCCGCAGTGTCCGCAGGACTCTCGAGCAGCGTGGCGAGCTACTCGGCGGTGCCGCCGTCGTCAAAGCACCGCCGGATTTCGTGAAAGATTTCAGTACAAATAGAGTCCAACCCGTCGCGCTTGAAATGCAATATTATGTAGACACCATTTCTGTCATGAGCGAAAACGGCCACTTCAACATCGTCGTCGGTTTCATGTTGGGAATAGTGCGACGATCCTGTCTGTCATTTGCAAACATACCACCAAGCACACAAGTGACCAACTGACCGACCTCAAGACTCTTGGAAGCCGACCCGAGCCCAGCCGACCAGAGCGTAGCCGACCGAGCTGACCCATTGCGTGCCGTCCCTGGCCGCTTCGCCATGGAGCGCGACAGCCAAGAGATCCGCCTCTGTGCACTCGTGCTCTCAGTCGTAGCGTTCTTCCTCTTCATCGCAGCCGAAGCAGCCCACGAAGCGGCCCATGTGGCTCCACGTGGTGTGCTCCTGCTCGTGGCCAGCGGTGCACTCGCGTTCGCGTGGATCGGGCCGCTCACGCTGCTCGCTGGTACGCTGCGCGCGCGCTCGTTCCAGTGGTGGCAGCCGTTCCGAGGCGGTGCCGACTTTGTCTGGATGCAAGCGTACGGCTGGTGCTTCCACACGTTCGTGCTCACAGGCGCTGTCGTCGTGCTCGCGAACCCGCAAGTGCCCAAGTGGTTTGAAGGTCAGTACCTGCTGCTCGGCGCCATGGGCTTCATGGCGCAGATCCTACTGAACCTCAGCATCGGCTGCTTCCGCGAGCCGCCAAGCCGCAGTGCTGACCGTGACGAGCGCGAGCCAGCGTTCCGGTTCCCACTCAACACGAAAGCAGTCGGGAGCTTGCTCGTCTCGGCCTCTGCGACGCTCATGTTTGTGTGCTACGATCTTTTCTCGACGCGTGGGCGGTCGACTGTGATGATCGCACTCGGCTGCGTTGAGTTCACAGTGTCGGCGCTCGTGATCCACGTGCTGTACGGTTGTGCCGAGATTCCTGGCTTCCGCCTCTGGCAGCCGTTCGAAGGCGAACGCACGTTTCTATTGCTCCAGTACCTCGGGTGGCAGCTCTTTGCGCTCACGATTGGTGGTGCACTCGGCATCTTTTGCCGTGCTGGCGACGATTCGGTCTACGGGACGTCGCGAGGAACTGCGGCAGCCGTCGGCGCGATGGGGATGACGTCCCAGATCTTGCTGCTCACGTCGCTCCAGTACTTTGTCAAGAGCTCGTCGCCGAACAACAAGGAGACAACGACTCGCGCAAGCGGCCTGAAGCAGCAGCTCAAGCCAACGAGCAGGTACCCAGCGGAAGTGTACGTCGCGAGTCTGCTGTGCGCTGGCGCTGTCGGCGTTGGCTGCGTCTCGTACGTTGCGAGGGTTTACACCGACGTGATCCCAGAGCAACTCGTGCGATTCTGCGTCGGCCACGAGACGGTCGGGTGGATCATTAGCCTCTCGTCGCTCGCGATTGCAGCACCGATCGCCAACATGGGCGGCGTCCGCGCGACAGAGACGTACCGCTGGTGGCAGCCGTTCCAAGGCGGCACGAAGTTTGTGTTTCTACAGACAATCGGCTGGCTCTGGTACGGCGTCTTCCTCGCGCTCGCGATCGTACTGTGCATGAACAGCACGTACGTTGGCCAAGTCGCTGGCTGCGTCGTCCTCTTTGTCGGCACTGGCAGCGCGGGTGCGATCGCTCTCTCGCTTCACTACTTTGAGCCGTTGAAACGACATCGGGTCGCTGGTGTTGAAGACCCACAGTGTACGAGGGGGTCGTGTGTCGACGACGTGCGTGGGGACGTGGCGATGGTCGCACTGCTCGCGCTGTCGTCGCTGCTGCTCCGCGTCGTGCTCGACTACTTCCAAGCGCAGCTTCAGGTGTCGGTCCGAGCGCTCTGCCTCGTGCTCGCCATGACGCTCTTTGTGCTCGCAGCGACCGTGTCGCACTTTGCTGGGCGAAAGCTCCACCGCCACTTCCGCCTCTGGCAGCCGTTCGAAGGCGGCGACCGCTTTGTCGTGCGCCAAGCGGTCGGCTGGGCGGTCTTTGGCGTCCAGCTCCTGTTCGACTCGTTGCTGCTCACACTAACATCGAGTGGGGTCCCGTTCGGCGCATTAAGTCTGCTTGGCGTCTTTGCACTTGTCCCGCTGTTCCTCATCATGTCGTCGATCCAGTACTTCCAGTCGCCCGTCACGACAGCCACCCAATCGCGATTGTTACAAGCCACACGTGGCGACACTGGCTCGCGTTCCTGGACTGCACTGCTGCACGACGCGTCGCTCAAGTGGCACGTGTGGTCGAGCATTCTCGTGGTGGTGAGCTCTGCATGCCTCTTTGTGTGCGCCGAGGTGCTCGGGACCTCGTTCTTGCGCGCGGAAGAGGTGCTGTACGCGTTCGGGTGCCTTCTCTCGCTCTTCGGCGTCCTGTTCACACACTGCGTGCTCGGTCCGCGCGCGTACGCGTCGTACCGAGTGTTCCAGCCGTTTCGAGGCGGCGTGGAGTTTGTCACATTCCATGGCGCCGCGTGGACGCTCGTGGCGATCGCGTGGGCGTTGGCGATGACGGTGATGTACTGGAGCGCGCTCTTCTTGACGATACCCGGCATCCACGTGATCACTGGGATGCTCTGCACAGTACCGCAGACACTACTACTCATGTCGATTCCGCTGTTCAAGCCCGCTGAAGCGGCTCGGTGTAGCACACGATTCATAGCGACACACGGGACCGACAAGCGTCGTCACGAGCTCAACAGTCGCGCCGATGACTTGGCGAACCAGTACTTTGTCGGTCGCCTCCTCGGCGTCTCTGCCTGCATCGTGTTTGTGCTCCTCGACCTCGCAATGGTGCGCTGGGGGCCGGCGATCCCGGCATTCCCCATGAGCGTCTCGGCGGTGTTCGCTCTCTTCTCGTCGATCCCCCTGTCGTACACGTTTGCATCGTCGCACTATGGCCGGAAAGCAAAGAGCATCAGCGGCAGTATCGTCTTCGTCGTGCTCGGGTGCGCACTCTGGTCGTTCACGCTGCTGCTCGGTGCGCTCTTTAGCTACAACTTCTGGCGCGTGCAGGAGAGTGGCCGGTCCGTAGCGGGTCCGACCGAGTCGACAAAGTACATGGGATCGTTCACTGGCAGCGTCGGGTTCGCCGCGCAGCTGCTCCTCTTTCAGGCGTCCGAGTGTTCGCGTGGGGATGCAAAACACGCGCTGGCGTCGCCAAGAGCCGAGAAGCTGCTGCTGTCGATCGTCGCCAGCGTGAAGAGCTACGTACCACTCGGATCGCTCTGGGTGTACTCGAGTGTACCTCTCGTTGTGATGCTCACGTATGCGCACACCAAGTCGGCGAGCGTGAAGCACGTCGTGACGCCTCAGACGCTCGTGCTGATGCTCTGTTCGTGCGCAGTCATCTGGTCAGCGTGGTGGATCCAGCAACAGATCTTCTCGACAGGGTCTGTGTGCCTGCTCTCGTCCTCTAGCGTCGCGAAGGTTCGCCCGATACCGCTGGCACCACCAACGAAGGCGCCTGCGGATCATCCCATCCCGGCGCTCGACATTGGGTTCGACTGCTACTTACAGGTCGCAGCGTTCCTGACTGTCGCCGAGCTGATTCAGTTCTCGGCAGTCAGCAAAGGATTGACCAAGGTGCACTCCGAGAGCTTCTGGCGACGGGTCTTCATCGAGCGGTTCGACCCGACCGCTCGTTCAATCCGCCCACGCGAACTGCCGAGTCTGCAGGGGAGATCGCAACCGTCCGCTGCATCGGTTGGCACGCGTCCGTTTGCAGCAACAGCGCTGAACCGGGTGGAAGATGCGGTTCTCAGCTGGATCTGCAGGCTGAAGAAGCCTCCACGCAGCTTCACGCCGGGGAAGCAGAACTCGGTGCACATGTACGTCTTGGAACCTGGTGGTGTCCAAGCTGAACGTTGAACGGCTGGGCTGGTGACTGACGTTTGCTTGTGGTGATGCTACTGTAACATCACAGACGCAATAAGTGGCGGACATTCTGTGTGGGCGGCGAGCGGCAGTTGACGTTCGAACAGTGCAAAGTGTGCTCCGAGGTCGACGCAGTGAACTCTTCCCTCGTGCAGTGGGAACAACGCCAGCGCTGCCAAGTGCGAACGCCAAGTACGTGGGTCACAGTGTGCGCGTGCAGGAATCCAGTGACGTTGCGGGTCGAGAAAGCCCATCGCGCGTGTCTCGAAACGCGGATGGCGGACGGAGCGCGTCAGCCACACGACAACCGACAGGACGCGATCTTCTCGACTCACGACAACTGCTCGGCTTGTGATAGCGGTCTTACTGCAAGCGATCGGCTGCCGAGAACGATGAGCGAGCTGCTCCAGGTGACGTGGAGCGACTTCCAGCGCTCTGGTGGCGACTTTGGTGGCGGCTTCTTCGTCGTCGTGCCAGCGAGCTCGTCCGTGTTCATCCTGGCGATCAAAGCAGCCGGGTGGGGATCGTGCACGCTGTATCTGTGGGTGGTGACAGTCGTCGCACTATGCTTCATCATCAACTCAGAGCGGTTCGTTCGCTGCCTTGGGCGACTGGGGCGACCGGACTCGCCGAGCTTCGTCGCGTACCAACGAGCGTACCACGCGCTCGCGATGACGAGCCTCGTGCATCTTGCGTGGTGCTGCCCGACGATGAACCGCTTCGAAGCTGTGCCGTCGCCATCGCTCGTGCAAATGGTCGTCAAGGTCGCCTTTCGGGTCAACGGCGGAGCCTTTGCTATGCTCTCGGCAGCTGCGTTCCTTGCGTTCTGGAGAACACAGTACCGAATCCCAACGGTGAATGGCTTGCAAGTGTCGGCAGCAGACACTGTTGCCCCGCCAGACGCGAATGCAGAGGACGAGAGCTGCGTGCTGTGCTTGCTGAAACTCTGTGACGATGCACGCGAGTGAAGAATTGGTAAAGGAATGCACGCAAGCCATTCTTTCTGTGTTAGTGTGAGCTGTTGCTGCTCCGTGGTGTCGCTGGACGTCGCGACTACTGATTCGTCACCATCGCGACTGTCGGTTCAGCCGATCAAGTCGGCGGCGTCGGAGCTCGTCTGGCGTCAAGCCCGAGTGCGGATTGCCGTCGCTGTTGTCTCGTCCGACCCCAGCAGCGCGGTACTCTTCTTCTTGCAGACGCCGCGCCAGGACTTCGTCGCTCTCGTACGCTGTCGAGCGTGTTGACGAGCGTGTCGGCGGTGTCGGCTGTCGCGAAGCTCTTCGAGATCGCGCGGACGAGAGCTTCCGAAGCGAGCGTTCACAGAACCGCAGGACCGACTGCGCGAGTCGCTGACCGCCAGGCGTCAGCACATAGATGTATCCTGAACCATATCGCCACAAGAGGCCGTTAGCAACAGTGTTTGCTCGCTCACGCATCAGTGTATCAACGCGTCTCTGGACACACCTGCGAGGATGCCGCACATGTGGCCAAGAAACGACGAGTGCGGGACGAGGAAGTGGATCACGACGAGCTCGAGCCACGCCGCGTACTTGGTCGGCACCTGGAAGCCGTAGACCGACGTGAACGTCGGCGAGTTGTGATTCAGCAGCACCTGAGCACCGATCGTTGTGAAGCGAACGCGTCGTCAGCGTTTCGACAGGGCGGTCGCGAACATCACTCTTTTGCCAAGGAGCTGGCTGGTGACAAGTGCAGCAGCGCACCTTGAGCGCAAAGAGCACGCCCGAGAAGCCGATGCTGCACTGATAGAACGGTTCCTAGAACCCCGATACCGACAACACGCACATACACTCGATCCGATTCTGAGTGCCACCTCAGCAAGTTCGCTTCTGTGGAGACTTGATGATCATTGTACCGGTGTGGCAAAGAAGGTCGCGAGGACGAACGCGACAGCCACGACAAGTACGTGCGCCAGCACGAGCAGGCAGCCAATGGCGAGGGCGAACCGGACGCTCCCGAGACGGTGCTCGAGATGGTATCCTTTCCAGAGGAAGGAGACCCTGTCCAGTATCGGTGGTATCGCCCACCAACCGAAGCCGTGTGATGGTAGTGACGAACTGATCATCGACAAACAAACACATACTGTGCCAGCAGCAGCAGATAAATAGACGCACATGTTGTGGTAGAGGTGCCAGTCGTCGACGTGGACGAACGCTGACGCCAGCAGCCGCACGACGTCGAGGTGGTGCACAACCTCGTCAGGGCACCTGGCACAATAATGGTGTTACAGCGGATGAGAACGCTTACGATACCAATATGTCACGACCATTCCCAACCGAGAAAGCAATGTGTGCGGATCATTTTGCACGCACAGCGAGTACGCGCGAAAGAGGTACGGCGCACGCGTCTTCTGGTAGTGCAGCGCATACATAATTCCTATCAATCGAATATTGTCAATCTATGAGTGGTGCCTTGAGGCGGTCTTACTCTCACATGGATGCACGCACCCATAAGCCCGATCGTGAGCGGTGGCTTGCGATCCAAAGCGTTCACGCGCTGCAGCAGCATGAGCAGCAGCGCTACGTTCTGGCCGTCGCGCGCGCCCCCGTCACGTTGGCGTCCTGGCCGCTGCCACATCTTCAGTAGGTACAGTTGAAAATTCGTCTATTACGTTAGAATAGACTGAGTGTCTTCTCAATCTACCGGTAACTGACTTGTCTCACTGATATAAATAGTTGCAACACTTTTTCTGGTGTTGTATCTTTTATGTTCGTTGGATATTGCTCGAATGTCGCGTAATCAGGTTCTGGATGTTGCTCGAATGTGTGTTGATGTCGCGTGGTTGTGTTGGTGTCGAGGTTCTTGTGGTCGTCCGGTCGTTTCCGATAATGTACTGTGGCTCAGTTGAAATGTGTCCGTGTATTAGCTTTAAATACATGGCAACTGACTCTTATTTGCTTGCTACTGCGTATTTTTGGTGTCCTGACGTTTGGTCATCTTGGTTCATGGTGTTGGTGCTCGCAAGCTGGGTTGTTGTTGATGCGGACGGCCACTGGTGCCGAAACGCCGGTTGTTGTTGTCGATTGAGTCGTGCTGGTTCTTGTTGATCGTGGTCATCCACTGTGTTCGTGACGTCGTCGCATTCTTCGTCGTTGTTGTCTTGTTGTCGTTCACGTCTTCGCTCACGCACATGTTTCGCAGCTTGACTGCGTGGAGTATACCAAGACGAGCGGCACTCGCGACGTCAGCGACGGCAGCACATGGCAACACAGATGTCACCACACCTGTCATCACGACAACCACGGTGTGCTACGTCCAGTGGGCTTGAATCCGCGAAAGCTGACGGCGAAGTTAGGGCTCTTCCATCGGAGCCAAACGGTGCGAGTATGCAGGGAGGTCGACAGCGACGACAACGACGACGACGATGAGCGGAAAGCGAGCGTCGATGCAGGCTCCATACGCAGACACTTGATGTCTCCTTGCGCTTCTTCGGGCGTCTCGCAGCACACATGGTCCGGAGAGCCGGGGCGTGAGCGAGAGAGAGCTGGAAGGCTGGGGCGGGGATGGGGGGGGGTTGGCCGGGCTGGATGGGCCTGCCTCTGTTCACTTGCGCGGTAGCGAGCAAATTGAGAAGTTGTACCGTGGCCCAGGCAGTTGCGGGTTCGTGCGGAGAGCTTCTGGTCGCGGGTTCGATCCTTGCTGCCGACTTTCCTAACGAGTACTGGGGGAGGCCAAAATTTATACAAGTGTATAGAAGAACATTTAGCGGTCCGTCAGGACCGGTAGACGATGGGAACGTGTCGTCCCGGGTAGTTCTGATGCTTACCGGTGCGACTCGGTTAGGTGCGATGTGTTCCGAAGCTTGGTGTACAGAGAGTTCCAAAACATCTCGATGGTCCCGATGGTCCCGAATGAGGTGGGTCCCGGATGTCCCTATTTGTCCTTTGAGCAGGTGCAGTATCAAGAGAGAGAGCCGGAAAGAGCCAGCGAGTTGACCGTGTGACAGTGGGTGGTGGGTGGCTGGGAGTCTTGATGAGTGGTGGCAGTCCGAAGACCTCATTCTCGGATATACTCGATGGCCAAGGCAATTCGCAGCAAGAAGAGCACTGGGCACCGCTCCCGCCACGGCCGCCGCCGCTCTGCCTTCAGCTCCCCAAGTCCGCCGCACGCCAGCACGCCTTCGCCTCCTTCAACCGATTCATGTGCGTCTCGGCAGCACCAGTCCAGCCATGGCCTTCAAGTCGTGGTGCCTCAAGCGTCGATGTCTGCTGCCGAACAGCCGATCTCCACTGAGTCCGAGTCGCCGAGCGTGGTGTCGAGCGCGTCTCCAGCAGCGCAGACGAGTGTCGAGCCGCAAGATCTGCCCGCCGCGCAGTCGAGTCATGCGAATGAGCCGTCTTCAGTAGGTACAGTGAGTGGGCTGGTGGGGATCGTGGGGCCGGCGGCCCGCAGTCCGCACCAGACCCGCTCCGCTCCGTACTCCGCAGAATTGCTCGTAAATACGCTTGTGTAAAAAATAGAATTGGATTTGCAGTCTTCTCCACCACATCCCATTCGAAGAAAGTAATGGAGAACGACGAGCGCCAACGCAAGGTGAAGGAGGTGCTGCACCGCCGCGTGTTCCCTGGTGTGCTCCAGCTACCAGAGAACTCGATGCACGCATCCCAGGTGTCTGTACTCTCGATGCATGTGTATGTTTGGGTGCCAGAGTGTCTACGTCCGAACAGAAAGCCTGTGTGTCGACCGTGAATGCCTGTGCACGCCGTCTGTGAAGGCGTATCGCTTGAGACGTGTGCATGATGTGTACCACGACACAGTGCTCATGTATGTGAAGTATCAGTGTGAGGGAGTGCAGCGGCGCTGTTTCTTTACAGTGAGTGCTGAATACATGGAGACCGCTGGTGCGGGTATGGACCTACTGTTTCCCTATGCGTTGACTGCAAAAGAAGGTATGTCGCGCGCTCTAATGGATTTGGCGCATGTGGGCACCATGCCCCCGAGTGGGCTGTCCTCTGTGCTACACAACATCCAGCGAAAGCGCCACAAACGTTTCTATAAGCTTCGGGCTCTGCATGCTGTGTCAAATGCTGAGGGCAAGAGCGTGGTTACGCCGTGCCCACCATCAATTGAGGAGTATGATCGAGACAATTGCGTGCCAGATCATCAGTGTTTGACAGACCTCTGGCTAACTCACACCATCCCGCACAGCTTAGTTGCGGAGGCGTTGATGCGATCACTAGGTATTGAGCAGGTGTTGCAACTGGACCACTCCCAAAAGTTTTGCCAGTGCTTGAAGAAGCACGGCGCGCACGGAGCGAAAGCGTCCCTTGCCGACATCCGTATGATACTGCTCATGCAGAACGAAATCGGCGAGATCGTCGGACGCACACTCACGATGTCAGAAACAACAACGAGAATGAGCGGCTACTTTGGGATGCTATTCTCCCCCGCGTCAGCGAGCGAGACACTGAGGGCGGTCCCCTAATTGTCGTGACCGACAACGCAGGTGCGCTTCGCAAGATGGTCGACAGCGTGTTTGGAAGCCTGGCTAGTGTACGGCAGGACCCCTTCCATGTGATTCAGCGCTTCGTGGAAAAGATTAAGAACAAGGGCAAGCGCAAGGTTCTGGCATCCCTGCTGTTTCCCGCGATTTACACGGTCGACCGGCAGCTGCGCGAGCCCGCGGAAATGGAAGCCAATATGCGCCACTGCATCGAGAACGTGCTGATGAAGGACTTGGCGTGCTCGCCGGCAGATTGGGCTGATTGCACAGCGAGCAACATGGCGAAAGTGGCGAGTGGCAACCTCTTCGAAGCCGAGAATACAATGTCCGAAGGTGGAGTGGAGTACGCGGAGGTGTCCACCAGTCAGCTCGATTCATTCCACGCGACACTGAAGAAGCTGATCGGGCGTAACGTCTCTCTCGAAGTTGGTCTCCACGTGCTCGATATCCACATATGCAGGTACTTCGCTAAGACTGCTCACTGTGTCGCAATTTGATCGTTTTTGCTAACTTGTTGTTTCGTTGCTCGCAGCACAACCTCAGAGATGCTGCGGAGTTTGGCCGGTCACCATCGATCGGCGCTGGCGATTTTGTGGACGTGTGCGGTGCAGCAGTGACGGGGCGAGGCGGTGTGAGCGACTCCGCTCAAACTGCGTTCGCACTGAAGGTGTTGGCGAGCGGCCTGAGCCACCCGTCGCACTACACGCCTGTGGTTGCGGATGTCAACGCTATGCGATGGCTTCGCGTTTTCGGAGGCACTCGGGTCAATGCCGTAGACCTCTGTAACCGGCTCGTCCGCCAGCGCAAGCACATCGCGGGCATCCGCGAGCTTCTGATGGCGCAGTCAGCCTCGTCGATCAGTCGCAGCGTGGAGAGAGGTGCCGTCTTCGAGTCGATCCGATCACTGCAGAGCTCGTCGGACAATATGCACAAGATGACGGCGCATAAATACGAGCTCCTCCGCCAGCTTCAAATTGACCAGCAACGCAGCGACCGCGTTTGGCGCGATTGCGAACTCGTAGCGACGCTCCTGTACAACATCGCAGTGGCGCAAAATGCTGTCTCGCGCTTTGAACTCCGACGTCGGTCTCACCTGGCGATCAAGCGCGCAGTTCAGGACCTGTCAGCTTCTCGACCCCCGACTCCAGCTTCTGGGACTCAGTGCTCTCATTCCTTTTTCTCCCTCAGCGCAAGGCGACGTCAACACGCCAGAGGAAGCTCTGCTTCAGCTGCACGTGTTTCGCTGCGTTCGAGCGGAGTAGCACGGCGGCCGCTTCAAGCTCTTTTGTATGTTGTATGATTTTGCAGTGTGCGTGTGTGAAAGCTTGTCGGCAAAGAGTGAGGATGCGATGAGGCGGCGCTGGGCGACTCTCAAGCGACAACATCAGAGAGCGCGGCAGCTCAAGCTCGTGTTCACCTTGCGGACAAACGCTAAACCAGACACCGAAGCTGACAGCCACGGCGCCCACCAAGAAAGTCATCTCGATTCTTTGTCTCCTCCAGCCGCAAGTGACGTCGGCAGTCCCCACGCGCCTGTCGTACAAGGGCAGAGCGACAGCAACGCTGAACTCGCCGAGAGCTTGCGCGGTGATCTGGGGAATGGGACGTCCGAGCCAAGCCTTGCCGTTCCCCCAAGCTTCACCTCTCCCGAGCACCTCGAGCAGTCCCAGGAGATGCCGAAGCAGCTTGGAAAGGCAACAGGAAAGTGGACGGCCATCCACGACAGCATGAAGACGCGCTATCCCGAGTCAACACTCACTGTGAATGGGCTCAGGTGTCGAATAAAGGCGAGCAGCCAGGCAGTGACGGTGGCCTCGTCGAGCGTCAACGTCCAAGCGGCTGTGGCGACGAAGAGCACCACACTATTGCCGTGTGTGCGTTGCAGAACAAAGAAACGCCGTTGCGGTCCTTGATCGAGCAACCCGTCATGCGAGGAGAACGCCAGGAGCACTGGAGCCATGCATGCATTTCTCATTTAGCGCAAACACGCCCACACTTCGTACCAGTAGATCTGGCGGCTGCTCGTTTGTTGATCTTGTTCTGTCTGTTGTGTGCGTGCGAGTGATCATCTCTGTTTGCTGCTGCTGTAGAGAAGCGCGCCGACAAGTTGATAGTATGGAGCGCGAGCCGCTGAGCCGTGGTGTACGTGGTTCCATTTCGATGTGCTGCTCAAAAGATCTTGTGATGCCTGCATCTAATAACTTCCTAATCTTTGATCTTTCTAGCCTTGCCTCTCTCAGATCGCACAGTACTCTGACCCTCGCCTTGCTTGCGATGATCAGGTTTGTCAATCTGTCGCTGGTCCATAAGTACATACAAATATCGATACTAGTCTTGGCACTACCTATAATTTCTTCCAGCTCAGCTAACGAGGCGGCGTTGCTCTCGGGGTCGCTCCCGAACCAGAGCACCCTTGTCACCGGCTCTGAAAGAGCGCGGTCGACAGCGGCTTGCCAGGAGTCGGCAGCCGCAGGGCAGACAACCTCCGTATAGCGCCGCACAGCTTTGCGCAA
>JAASFJ010000525.1:0-20459 GCA_023333755.1 Globisporangium uncinulatum
CCACGAGCATCGTCTTGGCGCCTTTTAGCTTGGCCTGGAGCTTGGCGTTCGCTCTCGTGAGTGTCTCGATCTTGACAAGACAATTCTCAAAGTCCGTTTTGCTATACGGACGCTGGTTCGCAGTGACGCAGGAGTGTTGCACGGGAGGGATGAAGGCAACCGAGGGGATAATGACGAACGGGAGCGTGAGTCGCCACCCGCCTGCGTCTCGAGCGCTGATCCGGTTTCAAGTGCATCACTCTCTTCTGGATTGGGTATCTACAGTAGTTTGGTTCGTCTGTACTTTCGGTTCGACAAGCTGGGAGATCGAGTCGACACTACAGTGATAACAATGATGGTGGCAGTCCACTTGATACCCAACAATTCATCTCGAACACTGCTGTCGCTCTAGCTGCTTTCGGCAAGCGGCAAAGTGCTCAAAACCTCGTCTTTGCCGTATGTGGAAAGTCTCTTTCCTCTAAGTGTGGCCTGTGTCGAGACGGTCGAAGCTGATGGTTGCTTGGCAGTCGTGCCACAGATTTTGGCAACCAAAATCTAGCAACACAACGCCAGATACATCAAAAATCCTTATTCACTTAACACTTGGATCGCGCACCGAAAAAGTGCTCAGTGAGTCAGCGTTACAGTACCGAAAAAAAGAGCGAGTGGAAGAGAGCGAGAACGCAAAGCACAGGAAGGAGTGCGAGAGCGAAAGAAAGGAGGAGAGAGCAGGCGAGAGTCCCGCGTTGAGTGCTCTTAGCCATTCAATCGACCAGCAGATCATTCGCGAAATGACCAGAGCAGTGTATCGCTGCACGATGTCGACCGAGGTCTCGTCCCGTCTTGCATACAAATCGCAAGTTATTTGCACTTTCAAACCGGATGGAAGTTCCTCCACGTAGTTCCCTGGCTTTTATCACTGCATGTGATTATCACACTCTCGAGTTGCATAACATGCTGTTCGATAGACTCCCTCCCTTCGCGAACACGCAAACTTCGTGACTTGCGTTCACTATGTTCAAAATGGCCTGTCACTATTCAATCTGTGCAAAAAAAAAGTGAGCAGTCTCACCGCGAAAAATACCCGTCATAAACTATAATTGTGCCTTCTTGACGGTATTCCTCCAGAATCCAAGCTCTAAAGAACCTCCGAGTTTCCATACTGCATTCAACGTCCTTTCGGTCTCTCGGAAATGCGTGCTCACATACATCTTCCTGTATAATCCCAGTGAATCCCAGGCACGGCGCACTTCTCCGAGAGGGAAGGACACCAACAGGAACGCCACATACAAAACTCAAGTGGTGTGTATGCGTGTCTGCATCTCGGGCCGCCAACCAGCAGACACGCTTTGCCACAGCTCGACGACCAACACGCGCACTCGCCAACTTGCCGTCTCACACACGTGCACCAGCACGCTCACACACACACTCGCTGCAGATGCTCGCGACGCCGCTCGAGAGCGCCACCACCGCCGCGATGAGCCGCAAGCGCCCGCGTGTTGGTGCTGACGCGCCACCGCAGCGTCTGCTGTCGTTCGCCAGCCTCTCGGCCGCCGCTCCGCGTGCCGTGCTGCTGCCCACCATCTCGCAGCTGCTTGGCCAGCAACAGCAGCAGCAGCAGTCGCCTCCGCCGTCGCTTGCGGCGCCCGCACGTCAGCGTCTCAGCGCCGCTGGCGACTATGTCGAAAGCCGCCAGCAGCATTCTTCTCCAGCAGCTCTGGTCGACGAAAACGCCAGCAGCTCGTGTGCTACGCCTGCTACCACGTCCGAGGACGAAGACGACGAGGCGGAGGACAAGACGCCGTGGCCGTCGGCCGCGCAGTACCACGACATCTTCCGGAACCTGCGTGCAGGCGACGTGCCAGTGTACGACCTCGGAGTCGACCCGCGCGGGGTGCCCCTTCATCCCGAGTTCATTTACAGCCAACCCGTATCGTGCATGTACTTTCTCAAGTGCGCGCAGCTGCTCGGCAAAGGCTCGTTTGGGTTCCCACGTAAGAAGAAGCCAGCGGCCGTGACGACACCAAGTGGCGTGCAGTTTGTAGCTGGGACCATGGACGCGACTGGCAAGAAGCTGCTCGCAAAGAGCAAGAAGGAGTCGAGCAAAGACTTTGAGTGGCGCAAGATGAGCTTCGTTACAGGTCTGCCCAAGAAGCAGCCGGTCGTGCGCTACATCACGGCGACGTGCTACAGCCGCGGGAGCGACGTGTCGGCGAAGAAGAAAGTGTTCCGCATGCACGCTGTGATGCTCGCGAACGAGGCCGGTGATAGCGAGACTGGCGAGTACGTGCTTGTGCACATCCGTGCGGGCGGCAGCAAGCGTGTCGGACTGCGCGCGATTGCTGGCGATGCGGACGCGCTGGCGTCTCCGCCTACGAGTCGCGACCGTGCAGAGACTATGCGCGTGCTGCGTCCGATCTCGCCGCCGATGGTCGCGGCTCCGTCGTACGACAGCCAAGCAGCGTCGTCGTCGCCACGCAACAACAAGAAGCTGCTGCACGCGGACTTGTCATCGAGCCACTTTGCGCTGCACGAGTCGACCAGCGCGACCTTTGGCAAGTTTCAGCTCCCGCGGACTCCACCGCAGCTGCAGGCGCTGTCGCCGAGCCGCTTTGGGGGACTCCAGCTGCAGCCGCTGCCGTCTCCGCCGCCGATGGCGCGTCACCCGACGATGAACTCGGGCAAACTCGCGTCCGCACGGCAAGCGATGCGCGACATGATTTTGCAGTCGTGCAGTTCGCGGGACGAAATGGCCGAGTACGTGCACTGTCTCCAGGAGGAGCTCGCGGCGCTGCAGCAGCAGACGTCCCCACCCAGAAACTGAGTCAATTGACTCACTCGCTCCCTTGAATTTGTTCAGTGTAGCTATGTAGCCATTCTATTGATAGACAAGAATTCAGAACTCCACTCACTCATTTGATGATGAGCCTCCGAACCAACGTGTTTGTCCACTTCGGCTTCTTGTCGCTCCATCGGCGTCATGGCGACTGGGGCTGGGGCTGAGGCTGCGCTGTCTGTCGTCCAGTGCGTGGCGAAGCGCCGGCGGCAGCTCGAGCGACTCGAGTTCCTCCTCAGTGCGACTGCGCAGCGAGTCGCTGAAGGAAGCTCTCGTCACCGCCACTCAGCAGCACGAAAGTGTCCGCTCTCAGAGACCGCACAACGCGAGCGCTGCTGTTCGCTCCTGCAGCTGCTGCTCGTGGCGCTCACAGAAGAGCAAGAGAAGCAGCCAGGCGTCCAAGCGTTCTTCGCCTCGGCGCTTGTGCTCGAGGTGAGTAAGTAGACAGACGCCTGATGCCTGTGACGCTGCTGGTGATGACGAACGCCTCAATTAATGACACGCTGACGCTAAACACTCGCAGGACTTTGCACTCACGATGCCGCGGCTCCTGGAGCTGCGTGACGAAGAGGAACACATCGTCGAGCGCACGGATGTTGTGTGGCTGGCGATCCGCGACAGCAGCAGTGACGGCAGCTCGAGAGCTCGAGACGAGGTCCTCGCGCACTGTGCGCTGAAATGGACTGCGTTAGTTGCTGGTGCCGCGTACCTGCGCGACGTCATTGCGCGCGTGCAGGAGCTCCACGACCAGCGCATCGGCGCGTCTCGACCAGCGTCGTGGCCCGTGAGCCACGAAGCGTGGGACTTGACGAGAACGGACGGCGCCTCCCGCCAAGTGCTGGCGCCAAAGACACTGACGAGCGTACGACCGTGCGTCGTGGTCAACCACTGTCTCGTACGGATGCTCGCGGGTGGCGCCGAAAGCTGTGACGAGGAGCAAGTCCGCTCCTACTTCTTCACTGCGAAGAGATCGTGAGATGGATGCGTGCGAAGAGCTTTCATTTTCGCTCTCTGACGCACGCATGCACGCACGCACGCGCTTGTTGTTGTGGCTGCTTGGCGTTCGTCGCACAGGCGTTAGTCATACAGTGGTACACGTTCCGACAGGATCACGGGTGCTCAAGAGCACGTCGTCATCACTTGGTCCGCTTCAACGTCGGATCGGAGGAACGAGGCGTGTCGAAATTATCTCTTAGCGGCTTCGCCCCATATGGCTTGTGACGCTAGATGACTGCGAAAGTGACAGCACGTTGGTGGCTGTGCCAGGTGGTTGGGACACTCCACCTCCGGACGTCCGCGTCCTCGAGCCTGACGGACTGACTTACTGGCTCGGTCGCTCGCGTTGCACCCAGCCAGCCGTCAGTTAGTCAGTCTGAAGGGAAGTTTGTCTTCTCCTGGCGGCTAGGGAACACAATCAATCATCTGCACGCCTTCGGCTTCTTCTCTTCACCATCGAGCTGGTTGGATGCAAGAAGTCAGTCTGGCAATCGCTTAGCCACACCCACTCACGCACACACAGGCGCTACCTGCGACCCGTGACCTTCCGACCTTCCTCTAAAGCCCACGCGAACGAAAGAAAGATGGCGGCGCCAGCATGTCCGTCATCTTCGACACTCGTAGCGACCACAAGCACACGATCAGCACTACTCACAAAATCGAACTGCTCAACCAACACACTCAATCTGACCAAGCACTCTCTTGGTGATGGCTCACTCACGCTCAACGCGCAACGCTTGGGGATCGCCAGCTATGTCCACGCCGTCAACTTCCCAGCCGCCGTCGTGTACGAAAGCATTCAGCAAAGTGGCTGGTCGACACCCCCGTGTTGTATGTAGCTCAGTTGCTCACGAGCTCCGCTCTCTTCACGCGATGCACAGGAATCTCACTGGGAATCCGCTCCAGACCGCCGATCTCTCGAGTGCGGACCCCACATTGACGCAACTGTACGCAGTGCGAGCGCCAGTCTGCTGAGCTCTTCTTGTTTCGGTATCGCTGATATGTCGTCACTTGGTTCCAAACTGTCGATATCATCGCAGCATCCTGAACTCGTGCAACCTCTCGTCCCTCTCGACACTCGCGTTCCCTCAAGAGACACACGGGAGTTCGTCGTGGAACCTCACACTGTACGTTCACGCAAGAAGAGTGACCGTGTCAAGCTGAATCGTTGGGCTTCGTACTGGCGAGCTGACTGTTTCTTGGCCGCTCAGTGATCTCAGCAACAACAACTTCGACGCCATCCAGGCGAGCACGTTGCCAGTCCACGTTCTGTCGCTGTACGTGACGTACAATTGCCACACATGTGGGCTCTGACTGACACTCAGATCTCTGCTCGGCTCGCCTCCTGCAGCTCCCTCGCCAACAATGCGATCTCTGGGCTCGTGAATGCTTCGCTCCCGAGCTCTCTGGAGCGCCTGGACCTCGCAAACAACGCGATCGAGCGGATTGAGGCGACAGAGCTGCCCGCTGGGCTCCGTTTCCTGTGAGTTTGCTGCCGATCGTCCACTGTGATGGTCGACTCGCAGAAACACAACCGTCCAACTTACTTATCTGTTACGCTGGCGTTGCCACTGACTGACACAGCGATCTCCGTGGCAACCCGATCCAGTCTGTTGAGATCCGAGAGACCGACGGACCAATCGCTGCACGTTGTACCATCCTCCCGACCCTCACGCAGACGAGCTGCCTGGACACGAACGCCACGCTCCAGGACATCAACGGCCATCGTATCTGCGTCATTTCGGACTCGCGCTTCGAGCAGAAGAAGTACCGAGCTCTCCCAACCTCCGGTACACCTGAGAGCGCAGTGATGGCGCCTGCCAGCTTGCAGTCTGCGTCTGCTGTCTCCGTCGCACTCGGCGTTCTGTTCGTCGTGGTCGGCGTTGCGGCGCTGGTCGCAGCTGTACTCGTCGGACAGCGTGTACGCAGCCAACGATGCGTTGCCCGACAGGACTCCGAGCCACTCCACGAGTACGCTGACGGCAGCGAGCTCACGCCTCCAGCTGCACTGACGCCCCATCGCTCCGACAGCTTCGCACGGACTGACAATGGCACTCGGCTTTCGCAGCGATTGAGTCGACAGCGTCCGCGCCTCCAGCCCTCGTCGCCACGCGGGTTCCTCGGGCCGCTGCTCCGCGTGCTCTCGGGCGTTCGACGCGAGTCCGACCCAGTGCCGAAGGCGTCGATAGCTCACGACAGTTCTGCCAACAAGTCGATGGAAAGGAGCTCCCGCGCAGTCGTCGCGCTGGCCAAGTTCCGACTCGCAGACGACTGTGTGCAGCTCGGCGAGCTCGTGTTCCAAGGCGCGTGTTTCTGCTACTTGGCGACCGTCCACGGAGCCGACAACAGCGAGAGAAGAGCGCTCGCAAGCCGCCTTGGTCCGGGCGTAGCGACTCGCGACCCGCACCAGGTGCACGTGTTCATGGACGAGATCGTTCGAAGCGCGTCGCTCTCGCACCCAAAGATTGCGTCGTTCCTCGGCTTCTGCCAGGTCGGCGGCGCTCCGTGCGCGTTGACAGAGCAGCCACCGAACGGCGACCTCGAGAGCTTCTTGGCTGTGCGTCCGCTCGAGCGGCACGAGTTCCAATGGCTCAGTCGCAGCAAGTGGCCCACGTCCAAGGCGGAGATTGCACTCGACATTGTGGATGCGCTTGTCCATCTGCACTCGCTCGCGGCTGCGATCTACGTCCGTGATCTGCGAGCACGGCAGGTGTGGCTCGCAGACGATTTCTCTGCCAAGCTCGTGTGCTTTGGGAACGACCCTCGGTTCGCGAGCCCCCAACAGCGGATGCGCGAGCGGATCGAGTCGTTCGGTGGTATCGCGTCGTCGCCTACTATGGCGGCGTCGACGTCGCTCGGGTCGGCCAGCGGTGTGTGCAACCCTCGGGAGAAATCGGTGGCGTGGATGGCGCCAGAGCTGCTTCAAGGACAGCAAGACGCCGATGAGCACACTGTCGTGTACGCGCTCGGAGTGCTGCTCACGGAACTGGATACGTGTGAGCTCCCGTACACACTCGGAATGGACGACATGGATCGCGAACACGTCGCGACGCTCGTGACCTCGGGGTGCATTCGTCCGTCACTAGCGCCGGACTGCCCCGTCCCGATCCGGGAGCTGATTCTTCAGTGTCTCAGCTTCGCGCCGACGGACCGTCCCAGCCCACGTGCAGTCCAGTCGGCGCTTCAGCGAGCGGTGGTGCGGAGTCGCTTACACGCCGCATCAGCGACAGCTGCGAACGTTCCAAAGGAAGCGTAGGAGCGTATACCCACCGTCACATAACAAGAAGCACTTGAAAGGCAAACTGAGTTGCTTGGAAAGTGGAGCGAAGTGCTCAGCGGCGGAAGAGTGCGACGTGTGCGCCGACGACGAGTGCGATCGATACGGCAGTGGCGACCAGCGGCGCATCCATGACCCACTGCAGGCAGAGCTAGTGAGTACGTTGGCGTGCCAAGCCTGAAGTAATAAAGGCCAGTGAACAGTGTGTGTAGCGCACCTGAAGACCGTTCTCCAAGTCGGTCTCATGAGGGACGACGACGCTCGCGTCCCATGCGAACGTTCCGTTCGGAGCAAGCTCCATCACACTGTTACCAGCGTCGTCAGACAACAAACAAACCACGTGAGCTCAGGGGATCAACGCAAGCGACTGGTTCCTCAACAACGCAACGGACCCAAAGTTCCTGCCGAGAAACACATTGTCAAACTCAATGTCCCACGGTGGCAGCCCAGCAAAGTGCGCGAGCCCGAGACGCGCGACGAGTCTGCTCACGAACGGGACGACGCGAGTGGCCAGGAAGTAGAACGGGACGAGCTTCACGTCCGTGATCGCTGTCGAGCCTTTCGTGGCCCCGCTTGTGATGAGCTGGTCCAAACACCGGGGTGCTGAGACCGCACCACGCTCGCAAACGCGCGAGTGAGCGAGCGTGTGGACGTCGCCGCCTACGAGAAGCTTCAGCGTCGCGTACGCTGCGTCATCGTCGTCATCACTGCGACTATAGCGCGTGAACAAGTTGAAGAGCGCTTCCAAGCCCGGAAGCTCGGCGTGCATGCCTGGATACCTCTCTTTCTCGATCGCGTACGTGATTGCGCCTGTCAGCGCTGAGTGGAAGAAGAGCGGGACGCTCGAGAGCACGACAACCGCGTTCTGTTTGCTCTCTGCAGCCCAGTGGGCCAACTGCGACTCGAGGCGCGTCCTCTGCGCATCACCGACAAGGTGTGGGACCAGCTTCGGCTTGTTCACTGTCATGGCGAAGCCGCGATCGAAGCGCAGGTCCATGAAGAAGAGCTTCAAATTGCCCACGTCGGCCGCAAAGTACACTGGGAAGCGCTTGACGACGTCATCCAGCGGCGCGAAGAGAAAGTCCACGTGAGCGAAGGGAAAGTTGGCGTGCAGCTGGTACTGGTACTCATAGTACACTTGAAGCCCAGCGCGGTAGTGGAGGGCGAGGCCCCAGAGCAGCTCCTGCTCGGGTTCCAGCGTTGTTGCCACTATGGGACCGAACACCCGCTGGACGCGCTCGTAGTTGAGGTTATTGGCGACTTCGTGGTCGTCGGGGATCATCCAGTGCGCGCCAGTCCGAAGCGCTCGCTGGACGATTGGACGACCGAACGTGCGACGGTAGAGCGACCGGAACTGGTCCAAGAGCGCGTCAAAGCGCTGGCGAAGCAGCTCTGGCTGCTCCATCATCAGCTGCCTCGACACTGGCACAATCGGAATGCTTGCAGCGCCTGCGTCTACATACACTTGGTCGCCAATGTGCGCCATCCCAAAGTACGAGTCAGGGTGGCTCTCCATGTCGTCGACGATCCGCTCCCAGAGTGTGTCGTCCCTGTCGTCAACGTAGCGGTCGCACGAGACAACGAGCACGCGGTCGGGCGTGGTCTTCTGCTCTCCTTCTTTTTCTATAGAGGTTAGTGCTAGCGGCGTGTGAAACCTGACGAACTCTTCGTCGTCTGTGGCCACGGCCACCCGCAGGCCCACCGCGTACGCACGATTGGGCTCGAGAGCGTCCAGTATCAGCACGTCTGGCGAACCGCCCTCGATTGCGTCCACATCCCACTCGCGCTGCAGTTTTATTATCGCAGGCTCCGAGTCGTGCGCTCTTGCGACCGTGAAGACGCGCACATGCAGTGTGAAGGGGGTATTGGCAGCGCCATTCGGCTGCTCGAACAGCACACGAGCGCGAGTGGCGGAGACGCTGCCAACCACCAGGAGCAGATTTGCGGCTGACTGTTCTGCCGGTGCAGCTGCCCCCTCGCTGCTGTCGGCACTGGCGGTGCAATACACGGATCTCCAGAGCACGAACGACAGTAGCACCACAACTACGGTGTGTCGTTGCCAGCAGACCATGACGGGCGGAGAATGAAAAGAGTTGACAGGAGGGAATACATCATCCTGTACAAGGGAATCGAGATCCCTTTGTAGGCACAACTTCAACAGCCTTCGAGTCTCATTGCTCGTTTTGACTCAAAGTCAAAACGAGTGCCTGCCTGACGAGCAAGAGGACGAGAAGAAGCGATGGTGGACACAGCGAGCGACGCGGGTCTCGTTGAGGAGATGCAAAGTGTGCTCACGCACATCCCCGATGCCATCTCGCTCTACAAGACCGAGCTGGAGAAGCTACTGACCGCGTTCGTCAAGTCGCAAGAGAGCGAGCAGCGCTTACTGTATCGCACGAAAGAAATTCTCACCGAGATCCACAGCAGCCACGAAGCCATGCTACGTGACCAGGAAGAGGAGAATGAGATGGCGGTGCAGAAGAAGAAAACCAAACTCGAGCTCGACGCCGTGCACCAGCAGATCGCGGCGTCGCACCAAATGGAGGCGGACAAGCAGCAAAAGCTGAACGACTTGCGTGGGAACCTCGCGCTCCTGCAAGAACAGCTCTCCAAGCTCTCTGCGCCGGGCAACAACGGTAACGGAGAGGTGCTTCTCAACGAAGAGCAGGAGCTGCATATCACGAGCATGAAACGGCAGCGAGCCGAGTACGCGCGTGACGTCGAAGCCAAGTCGACGACACTCCAGGACCTGCGTCGAGACACCTCAAACCTGTACGCGTTGCTCCAAGAAGAGGAAACAAAGAACGCGCAGCTTGAAGAGAACCAAGCGAAGGTGAGCAGTATGATCCAGGAGAAGCGGCAGCTGACCGAGAAGGAGGTGCGTCGCAAGAACACGCTCGAGAGAGACCTGAAGCTGCAGAAGCAGACGCTTGAGCACCTTCAGTTTGAACTCACCGCGAAAGAAGCGCTGAAGAAAGAGAACGAAGAGACCATGCGCAAGAAAGAGCTGCTCATGCGTGAGTCGAAGCAAAAGATGGAGAAGTACTTGAAGCAGTACGACGCGCTCTTCCGAACGACGCACTCACTCACAGAAGCGATGCAGACCCAGTGGCAGAAGAACGTGGAGCTGCACAAAGAGAACGTTCACTTTGAGCAGGAGCTCAGTGTGAAAGAGACCCGGATCCAAGCGATTAGTCGCGACGCAGTCAAGATCGAGAAGCTCATTGAGATTGCGAGGGAGCAGGTCCTGGACATGGATGCCAAGCGTGCCGAGTGCGACGCTGAGCGTGAGCGGATCAAGTTGGAGCTCGAGAACCTCATGAACGGCGAGATGGAAGCAGAGAAGAAGCAGAGCGATCTTCTCAAGAAGAAGCTCGACGAGATGCTGCGCGAGCGCGAAGTGCTGAACAAGATGCTGGTGAAGGCGAACGATCGGACGCAAGCGACGTTCGATCTCATGAAGATCAAGGAGAACACGATGAAGAATCTCGAGAATGAGATCAATGGGTTAAAAACGCAGGTGAAGAAACAACGTGCGCAGATTCAGCAGCTCGTGGGAGACCGCGAAAAATACGAGCGAGAAGCCGCACAAGCGACGCAGAAGTTCATGACGTCGCTCGAAGAGGCCAAGCTCCAGGAGCTCCAGGTCGTATCGCTGCAGCAAAAGATCGTGGAGAGCGAGAGCCGCCTCAAGCAGCAGCAGAATCTGTACGAAGCTGTGCGGACAGACCGGAATTTGTACAGCAAGCAGCTCATCGAGAGCCAGGAGGAGATTGGGGACATGAAGCGCAAGTTTAAGATCATGAACCACCAGATCGAACAGCTCAAGGAAGAGATCACGTCGAAGGACCACGCGCTCGTGAAAGAACACTTTGACCACCACAAAGTGGACAAAGAGAAGGAAATTCTCAAGAATGAGCTTCTACGCATCAAGAAACAGATCCAGTCGTCCGAGCAGATCATCTTGAACCAAGAGCTCGAAGTCACCAAGCTCGCGAAGATCATCCAAGAAGCGGACGAAGAGAAGCAGCGACAAGTGAAGGAGTATGGCTGCGTGATCCACGACCGCGACACGTTGCGCCAGCAGCTCATTCAGCGGAACGAGGAGCTCCACGTTCTGTACGAGAAGATCAAGATCCAGCGCTCGACGCTGAGTAAAGGGCACCACCAGTTCCAAGAGAAGCAAAAGGAGATCCAGAGCCTGCAAGAGCGGATCCACAGTCTCTCGTTCGAGAATGAGGCGAGCAACAACCAGCTCGAGCACGAGGGGTCGCTCAAGCACGAGCTCTTCCGCCTCGAGAAGGAGCTGCTGCAAGAGAAGACCAAGATCCGAGCGCTCTCGGACGAACTGGACCACCCGCTGAACGTCCACCGCTGGCGCAAGCTCGAAGGCAGCGACCCGAAGCGCTTCGAGGTCATCCGGAAGCTGCAGGCGATCCAGAAGAAGCTCATCAAGAAGTACGAGGAGACGACGCTGAAGGACCTGCTCATTCTTGAGAAAGAGAAACTGTACGTCGAGCTCAAGACGATCCTTGCGCGCCAGCCGGGCGCTGAAGTCGCGGAGCAGCTCGTCGTGTACAAGGAGACGCTCAAAACCAAGCAGAACCAAATGCGCAAGATGGAGGAGGAGCTCCAGATGTACAAGATGCAGGTGAACGAGTACCGGCGCGACCAGGAGGTGCTCGAGAAGGAGAAGCAGCGCCTCCAGAGCGAATGGATCGACGCGCAGCTCAAACAGCACGGAGCGAGTGGCAGCACCAGCAACCAGTTTGGCAGCGCGAGCATCTTCAGTACGCCAGACGCGTAAGCGAAAGAAGCGCATTTGCAACAACCGATGTTGCAAATCAATGTCCGATCTTCATGGCTACAAACTCGGTACTGTACTTTCAAATCTTATCTCAGCCCTGCCGATTGGGGCTGCACATGTGTAGTGGCTCTTTGACGGCGTCTCACGCGGCCTGCAGGAAGCTCGCCGCCTCCAGCGATGTCGCCTGTGTGCTCCCAGCACTTGGCGATGTCAGCGGCGTGCGGGCCATAGGCTCCATGCCGTCCTCCGCCGCGAACGCGAGCGTCTCCGGCCGCTTCAGCGACAGTCGGCGCTGCATCGAGCTGCACGGCTGCTGTTGCATCGCAGCTGCTGCAGAGACTGCAAGCAGCGCACTCGCGAGGTCTGCGCGTGTCGTGCGCGGCTGGTAGCTCGGCGCCGAGAGACAGAGGATGTCTGGATACCGCTGCTCAATGGCTGCGATCGACGCCTGGTGCCGCGCCCGCACGCGTTGCTGGGTCGCTGCCTCACACACGTTCAGCAGCGCCTGGTGCAGTGCTTGGTGCACAGCCGCTCCACCAACTTGTGTGAGCACCGTGTAGAACTGTAGACCGTCCAAGAGCGCTCGCTGTGCGTCCTTGTCCTCGCTCGTGTCGGTCGCGTCGCTGTCGCTGCTCCGCGAGTCGTCGAACTGGTTCGCGTCGCTCTCACTCTCGTACTGGCCCACGTCGCTCTCATTCACGTCGTCGCTCTCGTAACCGCTCATATGCTGTGGCTGCTGAGCCTCTGCGATGTGTTGTTTGCTGTGGGCGACGTCGTCAGCGCCGCCGTCCCCCTTCGACGGGTTGGTGAGCGTAACAGCCGTCGGCAACGTGCGCTCGTGCTGATTCGCCATGAGCAACGTGAGTCCAGAGATATGTAGCGCCGCTTGTGTGAGTGCGTGCAAGCGAGGGAATCGGAGAATGGCAGCAGCTGGTGGCTGCTCTTGCAGCTTAGCTGGCACGTCTGGCGGTGCTTGTTCCACCCCACCACCGACAAGGGAGATGAGCGCGCGTCGCAGGCGTCGGGTGGTTTCCTCGAATGTCGCGGCCGTTCTTTCGGACGCTTGCGGCAAACGGCGACGGGGCGACGGCAGGGCGAGCGGCTCGAGCGCGCGCAGACAGGAGCGCTCGAAGCTCTTGAGGCTGCGACGCCGCTTGCCCACACGTGCGACGCCGAGTGCGCCGAGCCCAAGTGCACAGCATGCGACGAGCGCGAGACACGCCAGTAGCGCGAACATACTGAATCCCTGACAACGAGTGCGTGCGAGTGGTGCTTGTGCTGAAGCGAGTCGAAAACGAAAGTGACGTCAGCTCTTTCTGCAGTGTGTGCAAATCGGAGTTGCCTGAAGAGCCGGCCGTTTCGTGCGACCTTTCAGAATGTACACTTGAAGTTTGTATGCTGACTCGTGGATCCACAGAAGGATTGAAGAGTGCTGCGACTATTATTAGTTGTGTGCTGGTGTCGGCATTCTGTCTCGTGACGCAAGACGCTCGAAGTCGAGCAGGTGCGTCCGCGTGCGGCTTCCATGGGCGGTGAACGCGCCAGTTTGCTGTAAAAGGTCGATGGATGGGTCCATGTGAGCGAGTGAGCGAGCGCATGGGTGCATTGCTAAGGTGGTTGGTCCCACTCTGTTTTCATGACTGCCAACAAGCAATAAACCCCGACAACCTCTGACAACAAGAGAAAATGGACGCTGAGCGCCTCTGGATCACGCTGCGGGTCGCGCTCGAGACGCACGGCTGGACGCTTCTGCTCGTCGCATCGCTGCTGCTCGTTGCGCGCTCGCAGTTCCGCGCGTTCTTACAACGCGCGCACGAGAAGCGCACACTCGCTGCTGCGAACGGTGCGTCTGCGAGGCGGCAGCCTGTGTCGGACCCTAGTCAGGGAACTGATGCGATCTTGTCCTGTGGTATTGTGATGCATGTGAATGTGCGCAGAGCCGTCGCGTGTCGCAGCGTTGCAGCACGAGACTTCGCGCATCCGCGAGGCGCAGCAGACACGGCTCACAAGTGCAGGTGCCACCAAGCTCAAGTCCAAGTCCAAGCCGAAGCCGAAGCCGCAATACTGAGACGGAGTTAAACTGCAGAACGCTGGCGCAAACGGAAAGATAGGGGGCCAAGAGAGTCGGTGTCAGTGTCCTGCCGTAGGAGTCAGTCCCAGCTGGTTCGCGTGGTGCGATAAAGCGTGTTTCCTCCCTTCCTTTCGTTCTTCCTTTCGTTCTTCCTTCCTTTCGTTCGTTCTCCCTTCCGCTCATTCGCATTCGGTCGCCTTCACTCCCTACCTCGTCCGACTCGCACAGCCGCACGCTCCCACAGCCGATCACGGGTGGGACAGCCGCCCGACTGACTCACTCCCGACAGAGCGCGAGCTCAAGCCCACGGTCGCCAAACTCGCGCAGAAAGTTGTCCACGATCTTCTCGTCGAGCCGGTAGTAGTCTTCCACCGACTTGTGTGACTTGACGTCCAGGTCCACGACCGCCACGACGCAGTTGAACGTCATGTCGCGGAACGCCACCGCGTGCTCAAACTCCCGCAAGTGCTCAAACCGCTTCTTCAGCTTCGTTGTTGTCGTTGTCGTTGTCGTCTTCGCCTTTGTGGTCGCCCCACCACTGGCGCTCTTCACGCTGCACGGGCTCCGCGAACCTGGCGGCCCTGTTCCTTGCCAGCTGCTGCTGCTGCTGCTCTTGTCGTCGATCGACCGACGGAGACACAGCAGCAGCGAGCAGTCCTTGAGCGTCGTCGCCACTTGGAAGCGCTGCAAGAGCTCCTGGTAGAAGCCCTGGAGCGCACGCAGCGACAGCTCTTCCCAGCTCTTGATGCCTCGCACGGCGTCCACGTCTGGGAGCTGGTGCAGCGCCACGCGGAGGAACGCGAGGCACCGTGCCAAGCTCCCGGCCCGCTCCACGTCGTCGGCTTGTTCACGCTCCTCCCGGTCTTCCTGCACCGCCGCCTTGGCCCGCAGCGTGTCCACCAAGTGCCCTAGTGTCGCAGCCGTCCCGCCACCACCCGCACTCTTCTTCTCGGTTGTCGCTAGCAGCTCAAGACGCTGAAGCAGCAGCTGAATGTGCCACACGCCGTCTGCCGAGATGTGGTCCAGCAGCTGCATCTGCTTCAGGTCGTCCAGGATCTCGATTTGCATGAGCACCTCAGTGATGAGCTCGACAACGTCTGGAATGAGGTGGTCCCGTGCGTCGTCAAACTGGTCGTCTGCACTGCCGCCGCCGCTCGCGTCAAAGTCCGTCTCCGCGCCGATCGAGTGGCACGAGCGCCGGAAGCCCAAGCGCTTGCGGCGACAGTACGAGTACCGCGACTGGGCTGCGCCTTTCGGGAGCACGTCCGCACTCAGTCCTGTGATCACGTTCACGACTTCGTCCTGGTTCGAGCGCACAAAGACCTTAAAGTTGTTCTGCGGCGTCCGCTGGAGCGCACGGAGCGCTTGGCGAATGCGAGTGCGGTCGCGCGAGAAGAGGTCGAGCGGACAGTACTGGCTGATCTCTTCGACCTTCCCGAGCGCTTGCTTGTAGTGCTGGTGCATGCAGAAGCGGCAGACTTTCTTCTTAATGTCTGGGATCAGCGCGCCTTTCGGCTTGAACCCAATCTTCGGCTTGATCTCGACGCAAATGTTGCGGAAGCAGCAGTCAAAGATGTTGCGGTGGTAGCTGCTCAAGAGCCGGCGCAGGCGTGGGACGACACTCGGCGGCGGCGCCAACAGCAGCTCACTGTGCACTTTGTCATCGTCGTCATCGTCGTCATCATCGTCGTCCTGGTCCTTGTCGGCGTCGTCCAGTGCGTCGTTCACTGCAGCGTCCGAGTGCTCCTCTTCGTCCGTGAGGTCGACAGTGGACGCAGGCGTGCGCGTGTCGTCCTCTCGGTCATTGTCGCCATGCTCTACGACCACAAAGTCTGCAGGAATGTCCAAATCGTCTTCAGAAAAGAGCAGCGACGTGTCGTCTGGCGGCGGCAGCGTCACGTCCGGCAACATCATGACGCACTCGAGCGACACGTCAATCTGGCTGTGGCGGCGGTGCCCTGGCCGCGTCTCGAGCGCCAGCAGCTGCTCGTTGAGCGCGACAAGGAAGCTCTGGTCCACTTCCAGGAGCTCCGCCACTTGCAAGAACGAGCTCCGTTGCGGTAGCGACTTGGTCCGCGCACTGCGAGTGATGGTCTTGTCGCCCACCGTGACTTGCTGCACTAAGTACGGCATGATCCGGTCCGTCGCGTACTGTAGCACTTGGCGTGGGTGCGGGTAGTGTGGTGTGTACGGTTTCTCACTCGCCACTACCGCCTTCACGTGGTGCGCAAGTCGCTTCTTCTTCTTCTTGGCAGCGACTGCGACCGCTTGGTCCTCCTCTGCGTCGCACTTCTTCACGCGTAGCAGCTTGCCCTTAAAGTAGGCAGCTGTTGGCACAGCGGTTGCCGCACTCGGGTGGTGCCGGAAGAGCACGTTCGCGCCGCCTTCTGCTACGTACTTCCACTCGCGACCGCAGAGCGGTGGCGTCACACGTGTGCCATTCGCGTCTGCAGTAAGTAGTGCAGGCGGACCAGCGACGAAGTTGCGCGTCGGCTTCCCAATAGTAGTCGTTGGCAGCGTGCGCGCGTACGCGGCAGGTGGCGTCGCTGGCGGCGGCGGTGGTTTGAGCAGGAACATGTGCACGCACACAGAGGGTATCAGGAAGAAGGGAACCAAGCGACGGGTGCGGGTGGTGGCGTTTCTACTTCTGCGCCGACGACTTCTCTCGCACACACTTGCAGCTTACACATCAATGGTGTGTTTCATCACTCTGCAAGATCAAAATTTACTTTTGAACAATTACCATTTTGAGCGCGGACGACAAAAACTTGCTTGCGAAACGAAACTGGGTGAGAAAAAAAGAATCCTACCTAATACTGAATTGAAGATATCTCGGTGCCGCACCATGTCACATACACAATCAAAGTCGACGAAAAAGTAGCCATTTCGTGACCATCAAAAGGCAAAAACTGGCACAAATTCACCCCTATTCATTCAACACAGGATGGAGGACTCGAGAGCTCACCAAGAGCTCACCACTGCCACCATCATTGCTGACAGCTTACAGCTTGGACTGGCTCAGCTCAAGCTTGGAGATCGTGCGCTTGTGCACCTCGTCGGGGCCGTCCGCAATGCGGAGTGTGCGCATCGCCGCGTAGTAGTACGCGACCACAAAGTCCTGCGAGACGCCGGCCGCGCCAAAGAGCTGGATCGCGCGGTCTGCGACAGCGCACGCCATGTTGGGCGCCACAATCTTGATCATCGCAATCGCCTGCGCCGCGACCTTGTTGCCACGCTGGTCCATCTGATGCGCCGCTTGGAGCGTAAGCAGCCGCGCGCTGTCAATTTCCATGCGCGATTTCGCAATCTCCGAGTTCACGAGCGCATTCTCTGCGAGCAGTTGCTTGAACGTCGTGCGCGTCTTTGCACGCTGGACCATGAGCTCGAGGCACCGCTCGGCCACACCGATTGCGCGCATGCAGTGGTGGATCCGGCCGGGGCCGAGCCGTGCTTGCGCAATCTCAAACCCGCGGCCTTCGCCCAGCAGCACGTTTGCGAACGGCACGCGCACGTCTTTAAAGATCATCTCCATGTGTCCATGCGGTGCGTCATCATAGCCAAAGACCTCCATAGGCCGCACGACCGTCACGCCAGGCGCGTCCATCGGCACGAGGATCATCGACTGTTGACGGAAGCGGTCCGTCGCGGGACTGCTGCCACCTGGCGACTGCTTGTTCACGTTCTTGCCCATGACGATGATCGTGTTGCAGCGTGGGTCACCTGCGCCTGAAATGTAGAACTTGTGGCCCGAGATGACGTATTCCCGCGTCGTCTCGTCGCGCCAGATCTCCGTTTCAATATTCGCCGCGTCTGAGGACGCAACGAGCTTCTCGGTCATGGCAAAGCACGAGCGTGTGCGGCCTTCCAGCAGCGGCACGAGCCACGCGTGCTTCTGCGCCGGCGTGCCGAAGCGCGCGAGGATCTCCATGTTGCCCGTGTCGGGGGCTGAGCAGTTGAAGACTTCCGGCGCGAGCACGAGACTGCGGCCCATGACCTCGCACATGAGCCCGTACTCGAGGTTCGTGAGGCCGTGGCCGTACTTAACCGCGGGGCCTTTCCCGTCCAGCGGCTCGACCTCGCAGTGCGGCAAGAAGAGGTTCCAAAGCCCAAGCGCCTTGGCTTCCGCTTTGAGCGTTTCAATGATTGGCGGCACCACGTCCCAGGCCTTCCCTGCCGCTCGCGCGTCCGCGAGCTCTTGGAGGTGGAGGTGCTCAGCTGGGTAAACGCGTTCTTGGCAGAATTTGAGCACTTTCTTGTAGATTTCGAGCGCAAATGGGCGGATCGGGAACGGCAGAATGTGCCCCAACTCCGGCTCGGGGTACAGCGACACAGTCGAGCCTGTGACGTCGCTCACGAGACTCAGAATCAGATCCATTGCGGTCTTGGACTCCTGCGCATGAGCTGATGACGCGTTCCCGAGCAGCGAGCGCGCGTACACGCCGTGGCAGATCGCAGCGAACCGGTAGAGCACGATCGCCAGGAAGAAGTTCCACGTCGCGGTCGTGAGAGGGAACCGCTTGGCTCGGCGACAGTAGCCCAGCAACACGTCGGCTTCAGTCGGGATGCCGAGCTTTGCGAGCGGCTGACCGTTGAGCCCTGGCACCATCACTTTGGCGCCGGCCTTCGCAGGCATGCGGTACGCAGACGCGAGAGTCGCGACGTCCGTGAACGGGTTGCCGATCGTGCAGAGCTCCCAGTCGAGGATCGCGACCACACGCGGCTCAGTCGGGTGGAAGATGACGTTGTCGATCCGGAAGTCGCCGTGCACAATAGTCGCCCGGTCCGCGGTCTCTGCGTCCGCCGCGTCCACGTGGTCTGTCGTGTGGAACAAGCACAGGACGATGAGTCAGTCGCCAGCCACGATCACAGCTCTGGCTCGCACTCAGTACGCTCCCACACACGCACCTTCGAGCCACTTCTTGACCTTGTCCATGCGCGGGTTCTCCTTCACGCCCGCCTTCTCAAACACCGAGTGGCCAGCTGCGACCTGCTTGTTCCAGCGCGCCACAACACGTTGACAGTACTGGTCCGCTTTGCCAAAGTCGCTGAGTCCGACGGCCTTGTAGTCCACGGCGTGGAGCTTGACGAGCGCATCGAGCGCCGAGCTGTACATGGCGTAGCGGTAGAGCGGCTTGACGCCCGGCAGCGACGGGTCCTTGAAGACGCGGCCCTCGACGTACTCCATGAGGTAGAAAGGCGTGCCGATCACGCCCGCGCTCTCACAGAGCAGCACAGGCTTCGGCACCGGCACTTCCGTGTACTCGAGCGCCTTGAGCACGCGGAACTCGCGCTCCACTGCGTGCGCAGACGGCAGAATATCGCCGTGCGGCTTCTTCCGTAGCACCCAGCGAGCGCCGCTGCCGGCCATCACCACGAGGTACGTTGGGTTCGACTGCCCATGCTGGAACTGCTGGATCTCGGCGATCGCGCCGTGGTGCGCGCCGAGCGCTGCGTGGATGTAGCGCTCGAGCGCAGGAGCGTCGATAGGCGCGCGCACGTCCTGCTTGACCATTTGGTTGAGAGGGGGACGTGGAGAAGGAGAAGGATGGAGGGGAAGAGGTCCGATGAGCGCTTGGGCGGGTCGCGGTTGATTGGCAAGTGAGCTTGACAGAATGGAGGAAGGAAGTTGGGAGCGTGTTGAACTTTGTTTTTTACACTGGTGCTCAGTATACTGCGGTATATATTGCGTCAACCAATTCACAACCTTGAAGTGCGTCCATGCACTTGGGCGTGTTGTGTGTGCAAGTGACTCGCGCAAAACGCTGAGGGAAAGCGTCTGCGAGTTCGAAGCACTCGATGATTATGATTGATGGTAAGGCGATCTGGTGCATGAGCAAGAGCGTTGCTCGAAGCCATCCACCCCGCTTTGCCAGTGAAACAAGTGATCTCGAGGCATCTATGCAGAGTGGCAACTTGTTTGTTTTCACTTGTTGACTCGACAAGTTTTGAAATGGACAAGCGATATTTGGAGGGAAAAGTATTTACCGGTACTACCAGTACAGTACCGATATAGCGATAGGATTTATGAAACGTCGTTTTTTTTGCGGTTTCCAAAAAATATTCGAATAAAATTCTCAATGTATCACCTAATTTAGGTGATACATGTCGTGTAACACCTAATTTAGGTGATACATGTGAAATTGAATTGGTTTGTGGACCCAGTGGTCCACAATGTATCACAAGGTGGACTTTTCTCAAAAGATGGACATTTGGTGTGTACATTTTCGTAATTACATACTTTAGGGTTACGCTGGATCCAAAAAAAAGTACCCCTGGTAACCCCAGGGGTACTCTTGGAAACGAACTTAATTCGCTGGGTAACCGAACTTACCGAAGAGATCATTCGTCAATATTCCAACAGCACACCTCTGGAGGAGTCCACGCCGCTCGTCGACCTTCTCATTGCGCGGCGACAGCACGTCACAGCAAACGACAGCTTCTCGACGCGCACAAAAGCGCTTTGCAGCGGCAGGGCTGTGCTTGGTCGCCCTCG
>JAASFJ010000526.1:0-20456 GCA_023333755.1 Globisporangium uncinulatum
ATACTGCGCCTTTGAAGCAACCAAAGGTACCGATAGAATCGCGAGATGGCGAACTATCCAAACATGTCGCTATCATGCGCTAGTTCGCTCTAGCGGATTTCACGATTTTGACAGCACCTATCTGAATTGGTTAAATCCGGTGTACTTGAGTCAGAGAACCAGTGTTAAAAACCAAAACCAATTTGGTGGAGTTATTTAGAACAAAAAACAATCTGGTGATGTTTTTGTGTTTTTAACACCCAGTCTCTGAGTCAAGGAGGCCGAAGATTTCCGAAAAAATAAAAAAATTGTCAATTCATATTGAAACACAACGAAAACTTGTGTGCAGATGCCCAAAAGTCTGGAGGCATGGACGCACATGTTTGCAGCTTCAACAAAGCGTCCTGGGGGGGTAGGATTTAAATATTACGAAATCTTAAGGACTCGAAAATTACCTTTTTTGGGTGCAAGTGAGTCCAACAAATTTGCTCTGTAAGAGAACAAAAGCTGTCCACCATTTTAACCGATATAGAGCGTACGTGGTGAACGGCGTGCAAGCTTTGATCACGAGAACTGCGACTGCGAATGAGCTATGAAGGCGGCTTGTACTTCCTGGTTTAGCCAAGTTGCTATATATTGCAGTATTGTGAGATTTTCTTTGAACTTATGTACTTTCTGCTTCATTTTGGACATATAAAGTGCAGTACCGCGAAGCCGTGAGACAAAATTACATGATTTTCGGTGAGCCGCTAGATTATAAGATTTTTGAAATCGCTATAGCTCACAGCTCATGCACATCAGACAGAAAATGTGTTCGAATGGTCATGCTTGTATCACAAAGAGCTTTCATATGAATGTCTAACCTCGCTCATCTGAGCAGTATTAAAAAAATCATATTTAATTACTTTGTACGGGGCTTCGCCTCCTTGACTCAGAGACTGGGTGTTAAAACATCATCTTTAACACCCCATGTCTGTAAGAACTGGTTGTTGGGGGGATATCCTGAAAGGCACATAAATCCGGAACTTGTTCAATTCGTTTGAAACTTGCAGAGCTACATGGTTGGCGCGTTGTGATGAGAATGGAGGAGTTTGAAAGCGATTGATGCAGTCGTTAAAAAGTTATAGTGATGCATGTACGTCTCGATCTTGTGACTGAGTCTCCATTCTGGTGAGATGACCGTAAGGTTGAAATCAAGATTTACAATCGTCCACCTGTCGCCCATAATCTAGTAAATTTTAGCGGATTTTTTTGTATTTTAGCAGAAGTGTGGTAAAATTTAGTGTTTAATCGGAGCCTCCTCCCCATTTGGCTGCTGTGGAAAGGTTGAAGGGGTCAAAAAATGATCTTCCCATCATCGAAAAGAGCGAGAGTGATGGTAAAGATTGAAAGCGGCACTGCGGCCACACTTGACAATTTGCTGCACGGCGGCGCCAGGTGCAGAGGCACTACGACGAATTGAGCTCCGCGCTTAGGTGCTTTGTGATTGCAAGAGGCACAGCATTCTAATGATATAAAGCTCATTCGAATCCGTGCAGTTCCGGATATTTGTGCTTTTGGATTCTCCCCCAAAACAGGCACTTTACAACCAGTTCTTACCGACATGAGATGTTAAAACACATCATCTTTAAAAAGATGTTTAAAAAATTAACATTTAAAAATATTTGTCGAAATATTTGCATGACTGTATCATGAATAACAGTTGGTTTTTTAAATTTCAACCTGTTACGTTCATTTACTACTCAATTCGCAATAAGTGAAAATTTGGGTTATTTGCTGTGGATTTAGCGAGTTTTGGTTCATATGAAAATTGTATGGTACAAGTGTACCACTCCGTTCCATATCTATAGACACAATTAAGGCGCGTTTTATCAATATTGCGCCGATTAGACTGAGATAAACTTTGTTCTGTTCGTACAGCCACGCTCATTCCGTTGATGTGCCATGTGCTGTGTTTCGATTGGCAGTTCCATCAAAACCGATGAAAATGACCAATCAGGACAGTTGATACCAGGAATTCGAACGTTCTATGTTCACTTTCGTGTTCTTGTACAGCAAAATACTTGTTCTATCTGACAGCAATGTTTTGGCTGAAAAAACCTGTCAGTCTGATTGTTTGACTTGCATCATTTGATAACTTAAATTACAAGTTTTTCAACAACAACAAAACGTATGTGCTGACAGTCCGGGCGGTGAAGGACGTATTGAGGGCACGTCGGCGAGCAGAGTTTTCGCGGGTTCGAGTCCCCTTAATTCCCCCGCACATAAAAATGGTAAGTCACCGCATTTGATACTGTGCATTTGCTTGTGTACAACTGAAAACTAACATTTCTTTTTTGTAGTTTAGACATTGATTTCCAACATGCCGTCGACGATATCAGAGTCGGCTGAGACGATGCCTACATCTCGATCAAGAAGGTGTGTCTGTTGCAAGCGAAGAGCTAGCGCGTCGAGAGCGTCTTGATCGCTACGAGACAACTCATGTGCTGTAAGGGTAGGAGAGAAACTGGTGCTGATTGTCGAAGGCGAAAGCACACTCCAAGCAGTAGTGAGCCACTCAACCAGATCATCACGAGATGGCGGCGAGGGCTTGAATGCTCCTTGGTCGGTGTTGTGACTACCGAGTTGGATGTGCAGCATCGCGGCCCAACGCACATGCAAGCTTTGCTTGAGAGGAGCGTTACAGGATACGTCGGCTGGCTGGCAAACGCTGGTGTAGCCAGCTGGAACGCGCATGAGCTCGACTCGTAGCTCGTGTGCGCACTTGACGACTCCGTCCGACCAATGCGCAGAGAAATCGCCCCTGAGAAGCCGACGTGGAGGAACGGGGCGGCCACACCGGTCGCTGAAGTGGTACTCTAGAAAGCGAACAGATAGATGTGAGTTCCATCACGCAGTGGCGTTGCCAAAGATCTGCACGCTGAACTTGCGCTGAAGTTGATCGATCTTCGTCCACAGCCGAGTTCCGAAGCCGTGGCACCTGGTAGCGCTCGCAGCAGCCGTCTCCTTCTTGATCGAGGTTGCGGTCTTGAGGACGACGAACGGCTCAAACTTGGAACGAATCACCAAGGAGCATGCATGCCACGCGCTCCTTTGCCTTGTCAGCAGACCGGACCCACACTGTCTGTGTCCCTCTGCCTGCAAGCGTCTCGGTGGGATGCGTTCGAAAAACTCAGGCGTCTGCTCTGCGTTGTACACGTTGTCGACGCCGAGCTATGCCATACGCTGCTGCAGCTCCGACGAAAACGCAGCGACTCGAGCCGTCGCGTTCACAGGCGAGATCTGGCCGTTGCGTGTCTTGGAGCAGAAGGGGAGCTTGTGGCGACGCAGGAAGCCTTGTAGACACATCCACGACGAGGAAAATGCCGCACCCGCGATGGTGAGCTCACTGGGGGGGCTGAAGGGCTTTGCGCTGCAGCATAAGCGCGAAGACTGGCGCGCCTTCGGCCCGACATCCGTTGATCCATTAGAAACGCTCTAGTTCGGCGTCGCGCGGGAGTGTTGTTGCAGCGCTGGCGTCTCGAGCGCGGCACTGATCGCCCATGATGTAGACAGTGCACAAACGCTCGAGCTCATTTTGTCGCTTGGACCACAGGTGCTCGCTCTTCCTCTTTATCTCCTTTGCAGAGCCTGTGGCTCCTGAGAAGAATCGCTTGAGCGTTGCCGGCATGTCGTGCACAGCGAAGAAGTTGATGACGCTAAGCTGATACCGATGTGTTGGTACTTGACGGCGTATATCTTTGACTTCTTGCCACCACTCTGTGAGTCTTGTGTCGTTCTCTTGGTACGCTGCTGACTGCTCTGCCTTCTCATCCATCGTGCGATGCGTCTCTAGCCACCACAAATTAAAAGACTGTTTGTCAGAATTTCATGTTTCCGTGCACTGTCGGAAAGAACAAACCGTTGTCTGATCTACTTTGAACCCATTCTCATTGGCTAAATCACACTGTCAGATAGAACAGAACGCCGGATAGAACAAGTTTTTTGCAATAATGATTCTCAAACAGAGCCAACTGAATTCGAGATAATTTGGTATCTATTGTTTTCGAACACTGAGACAAGATAGGCTATCTCTTGTTTTGGAACGGAGTGGTACCTTACATCGATAGAGAATTGTCAGTGCAACACAGGTGTTCATACACCTGTGTTACTCTGACTATTCTCAATCGATTGATGCGCAAAGCGTTTAGAACAACGGCTATTTGCAAAAGTTATGGGCAAGAACGCGTTCCTTTACTGCACACAAAAAAACGTTGTCAAAGATTTGACCGATTTGGCCTCGTTTTAGTCCATTTTACTCATCTAATAAAAACCAACCCCTTCCTCATACAAATATCAAGATCGAAAGCTTTCACTTGATTCGGAATAAATGCTATAATGAGTCTTTTAGTTGTTGTGGAACATAGTAGTAAAAGCATTTGCAGAAAAAATATTAAATTGTCAAACAAAATAATACTGCCACCCCTTCTCGTCATCAAAAATTAAGCTCTGATTCAAACTAAGCGGTATGCTTTTAGATATATGAATCTCACAATCAAGCTCATCAGAACAGTGCGAGTATCACTTCGAGCAACACAACGAGCAGTGGCATCCTATACAAACTTCAGTTTTTAGCGATTGGGCAAAATTCACGAAACCTAGCCACCTTACAATACGTTTAATAAAAAAGTACTTGAATTTGTCGCTGTGGGCGATCGTTTGTGGCGCTAGATGCCACAAAATGCAGATAGATGCAGTATGTGCATTTGGTTATCGCGTTGTCGACGAAGAGGCGCTTGCGCAGCTGTTCCCACGTGGACGGAAGCTATTAGTAGCGGGTGCGGAGGTAGTACTTCACTATCCTGCCACCGACAGCCTTACGCCGCTGAATGGTGATGGGCACCCACTTCATACTTATTCGCCTCTTCCTCCAACCTGCCTGTCATGATCGCATGGTTTAGAACTTAAGCGCTAATGTTGCCTGTACTGGCGTGCACAGTGGGGCCGATGATTCCGTCTGTGTCTTTGCTCGTGAGCTACAAACACACCTTACCAGCGTTAGATGTTGGTTATACATCAGTAACAGACCTAATCATCGATACGTACTTCGCGGGAGTGTCGTTTGAGACGCCGAAAAGCCACTGGAACGCTGGCTTGCAGATACGCCTGACGACAGGCGCGTGGTAGACATTGCGCTCGCGCACCTTGACACTGATTTTCGGCTGTTCGCACATGAGCGATTTGCGCATCACCTGCACGATCATGAGGCGCTGCGCTGTGTTTGCCATCGCCAGGTAAGAATCCACGAAAGCCTTCGTCCTCTCGGACTGCGACGCCAGACCATCCTCCCGTAGTAGTTGAGTGTTAGCAAGTTCTCGATGCGATTGTCATCGACTTCGGGGTGGGGTGCTGAAGCAGTAGAGATAGTGTCTTATTCAGCAGCTTCACCAGCTGCGCTGCGTAGTACTACTCCGTTCCGTAAAAAGAACACAATCCCGTTTTCACGTCGAAAGCCCAAAAATTGACTTAGATTGAGTATGTGGTAAATGATTACGCATGAAATATTAAATACGCTGAGTTCGCCAGAAAAAGACTCATATGTCATCCCCCAACTGGGCAAAAGTGATAGTGGCATTAATCTAATGGTTGGGCGACGTTATTCTGAGCTTTGACAACAGATTATCGGGGGAAAGTCACTGATAGCACTTAAAGCACCGTTTCAAGATCAATTGGATCGTCTACGCGCCATTTTGTACACATAAATGTAAACGACCTTGACACCTACAATATGCCGCCAAAAACGATTATATGATGAAAGTTGATGGAATGTGTCCATCTGATTGGGCTTCGTGGTCTTATTTCGGAACGGAGTAGCACTCATCATCGTCCTTGTGTTCCTTGTGGGCAGCCAACAGTGCACACTGATTCCACCGGGCGCGGGAGCGGTACCCTCTGCTTCCTCGGACTCAGTGCCACTTCCCGTGTCCTTGTATGCAGTCTCAGAGCCGTCGTCTCTGTCGTTACTGCTCGCGCAGGGCGACTCGCTCTCCTATTCCACCTCGGTTACTGCAAATTCGTGAATGGTTATGACAGCAGTTGTAAGTGGGCGTTCCCGAGTTACGCAGCACAGATGGAGAGAAAGCGTGCGAGAGTACCTTCCACAAGGATTCCAATAACACGAGATGGAGGAGGAAGACTTAAGTGTTTAAATTCCAAAAGGAAAGTGATATTTATGAGGTTTAGTGCTATTCCACCTGATCGGTGTGAACCACTTGATTTTGTAGGCTCTACATTAAGTCTAAGTTACCTAAGCCATGGTTGGCTATGGGAGCTCAAATGAACTGATTGGTCTAAAATAGGGAGTATTAGCCAATGGCAAGGACAGCCGGCGAGGCTGGCTTTAAATCAATTGCGCGGACTGTTGTCCGGTATGACCGGGTTCTTAACGATAACCTCGGCGTGTAACCCCGGTGCAGCGGTGATTATAACAGACTGCCAACAAACCACCCAAAGTGCTTTTTTCTTTTCCAGAAATCTGGTGACTTGATTTCGAAGGCGTTTTTCTCAACAGTCTGTTTTCGTTGTAGATCTGATATTGATTTCTGTTCTCTCAGATGAGGGATAGTGAAGATATCACGTTTTGCTAAGTCATTAAATTCCATGCCACAATCTGATGTTTTACAAAATATCCAAATTTTTATTCAAATTTTTGTACTTGGAAGTTCAGAAAATACTACTAATTAACGTTAACTGTATTTTCAAATGCAAATCAAATGGCAATCTTTGATTTGCACGGTATTGAATGAACAAAGCTCACCGTACGCGTTAATGACTTAAATTCAGTATGCCTTTTCGTTCGGCTTTTTGGCGTGCTAATATACTGGCGTTTTTTATGAGTGTCTCAGATCGGATTTATCCAATCTAAGCACCCCCGTATTCATCGCGATATGACTGACTCGCAGTTCAAACTGTACTCAATTTGAGCTAAATTAAGTGCGTTATGCTATTTTTCGGTCGTTCACCTTTTTTCACACGGAGTGTATGCGGGCGAAAGATCAATCTGGCGATACTACTCGGTATAATGGATCTATCAGCATTTGGGCAATCGAGTGTGGCGGAGGCAGTTTGTACTCGACACTCATGCGATTTTCACGCTTGTGGTATGAACATCCTGCATTAGTTACGTGATTTTCTTTGGTCTCTAAATCGTCGTCGAATCACAGCAGTTCGCAGCGATTAGCGAACAGTTTATGACTTCTTCCTCCTCAAACTGGAGCTGGGCGGCGAGGAAGCGACAATTACCGGCTGCCATACGAAATATATAATTAGTTTTGCTCTTCTTTGAGAGTTTGGTCGTTTCCACGTACTAGTGTCAGTTTCTCAAAATAGTACAGCCGAAAAGATTGGTTTGTTTTACATGAAATCGAGGGACTCGATATTTACAACCAATCGGGGAGAGGCAAACTATTGTATTAATTTCATTACTGAATTACTGCTTTTGAATCAGATTTTTGATTGAGTACTATATCAATTTGGCGTGAGATCAGTTTGAAGTATCTGCAACGCTTTTTGCCCTCATTGAGTTATTGGCAAATCATTGCTCAAAATTAGTTCATTTTGCTCAAGTGCTAATTGTTTCATGTTACAGAGGAGTATCGTAAAAGTCGACAAAGGTGCAACAACAAACAAGAAGCTCGAGGCTCTCGCTCTCATCGCGGAAGGCCGCTCTGTGGAGGAGGTGACTCGTCTATACAAAGTCGACTATGTGACATTGTGGCGGTGGGATAAACTGAAGGCCAAGATACATGAGGCCGCGCCAAGTGCAGTCTATAAAGGCGATAAGAGGGCCCCCACTGGCCCCGCCAGTGCCGTCGAAGAGCGGTGCGCACGCGCTATGGTGGTTACTTAATTAGTGCTGTCAGAGCTAATGTTGTTACAAGTTTGCTGCGCCGGTCCGCATGATGAGGACCGATCTGTCCCGGGGCGAGGCTACGTGGCTTTAGCGTACACGTGCGCGGTTTGAGGAAGCAATGAGAGCACAGACGACCGAGTTTGTGATTTAGCAGGTTTTTAACTCTGCCTTTTATTATGTTTTGGTTTTTAAATGGTGATGAAATCAAGGAAAATGAAAGCTACCGAGGACCACTCATTTAACAGACCCTCTCTATTGGGCGAAGGGATACCCCCTTTGGCCAATAAGAGGGCCCTTCAAATATTAGGCAGGAGCTCCTAATGGGACCCAACTAGGAGCGCACCTAGCCGAAATTAGGGGTGCACCAATTTGGGTGTGTACGGTGACTCCGTCGCGCGATCACTTTCTGTGTGTTTCAACAGAATGCGTTTGCGTGGCGCTGGCTCGCTTCGACCTGCCTTTCCGTGGCAAATCGCTCGCACGAAGCTGTGGTCATGTTTGTCAGACACTTTATCAAGCGTAATGGTCTTTCACTGCGTCGGATCACGCATTGAGGTCAAAAGCCTAGCAGCGGAGGGCAGGTTCGTAAGCGTCACGCCGCGTATGAATGTATTCATTCTGTTTCCACGCTCTCAGTAGCGTATTGTTGCTCGCTTTGCCCAGTTATTACGGGTCGCATAGTGTGCAGCCCATTTCTCGCGCGCCACCGCGGTCAAGATCGATACTCCTACGTCTATAAAGTGGACCAAACCTCGATTTTCTTCGATATGAACCCGGCGACGACGTTGGAGTTTATTGGTGCGAGGAACGTTGACGTTGTCCAAAGTGAGCGTACACGTGCGATGTATTTGTTGTTGTGAATTCCAACTCATTTCTAAATTTTGCATTTGACGCAGTCACCACCGCAATTTCATTTCAAGCATCAGTGTTCTTGTGCGCATTAGCGGCTGGAGAGAAGATCCGCCCACTGAACGTCTTCACGGGGGTTCCCGACACGACAGTCGAGGCGGAGCTATGACGGGATGCTGAATTCGACTGGAAGGTGGTTCACTACGCCGTGCAGCGGAATGCATACTGCGATGCCCGCGTAACGCAAGCCTGGATCGAAAACGTCTGGATGCCACAGATAGCAGGTCCGGCCTCTTGCACTTGGATAGCCTCCGGGTGCACCGAATGGAGAGCGTGCGCAGCTCGCTCGGGCGCGACTGCCACACACGAGTCCTGTTCGTACCGCCTGGATTCATCGAACTCAGACAGCCGATGAACGTTTCGGTGGTGCTGCCGTTCAAGCACCGCTGCCGCATGTTGTACTTGGAGCTGAACATAGAGCGTGGTGTCGCTGTCGTACTTCGAGACAAGCGCAAGAGAATCGCGCAAATCGGGGTTCCGGCTTGGAAAGAGGTGAGTGGGGAAGTGATAGTCGCAGGTTTTGAAAAGGCACGGCTCATTTTGCGCGGCAGAACGCGACGATGCAGGCAATATAGCGCTCTTTTCGCCTCCACCTGACACAATGGAGTGGTAGTGTGTTTGTCAAACACTGATAAAAAACGACTGTATGGAATGAGAGAGAAATGGAAACAAAGCTCTTGCGATTTTCCCTTTCTTCTTGGTGATTAAAAATGCGTCGGCTTCGTCCCGTCACGGCTGTGGACCCCATTCGCATGTTTCTGGACCCGAAAGTCCATGGGTACCGGCGAGCCTTCGACGCCGGACGACAGTGAGTCGATCGTAAGCGTCAGTGACGCGTGGATGAAAGACACCGACAGGATGTCGATCCACGTAGCCTCGATGCTGTTCTTGTACTCGCCACGAGCGCTTGTGATCATGCACGACAGTTAGTGCCATTCCAGCTGCACACGCCCGACTGGCTGAAGTCCACGCCTTTGCCATGACTGCGGACAGTTCCTTCGCGCTCACATTAGCGGTACCGACGCAGTTCGGGTAGTCGTCGACACAGACGCCGAGCCTAGGGATCGCACAACCACGCGGAACTCGTCGCTCCACTGGGGCACCATGTTTGCCAGCAGCGTTTGTCAGCTCGGTTTGAGTGGCGCGTCGAGTGGGGAGGGACGACCGGTCTACCTACCTATGGCTTCGTGAAGAAGAACGTGTCACGCGGAGCTGCAAACGACGGCGGCGGGCCGCGGCCGACACAGTAGTTCACGATGTCCAGCGTGTCGTCGTTCGACGACAACAGGAACGTGAACACGGTGATGTCCTCTATGAGCAGTCAGCGCTGGGTCACCAATCCCAGTGCCGCCTTCGCACGTGGCCACTGAATCGCCGGTGTAGGTCCGCGGACGTACACGCCGCCATCTTTCTCAGCTGCGCCATCGCCAGTGCTGTCGTTCAGCTCAACGTCCGAACTCGATCACCCAAGCACAGCCGCAGAAGACATCGACATGCCTCGTGCGAGGCTCGGCAACGCCAACCCGTTGCCCATAGACGGCCAGCGGCCAGTCACCAAGTATGACTTGACGTTCTCTCACACCAACTGCGCCAAATTCGCGATCGGGAGACCCAAGACGAGACACTGCTCGCCCGGCTCGTGCTCGTCCATCTCCGTGCCAATGAGGAACTGCGGTCCTTGGATACAGCATAATCCGACCGTCTGGATGTGCCGTGGGAACGCGAGAAAGTCCTCCGCGTTTTGCTTGAAATCGAGCGACGCGTACAGCTGGCCGTCGACCAGATCTCGTATCACGTGCTGCCACTCCTGGCGTTGGTACACAGTGACGTTGTACCGGTTGTCGTTCGACGCCGCGTCGAGCTTTGTCATCGTTATTGCGGACGAGAAGTGCGACAGGACGTGCAGCGCCAGCATCGCGTCGTCACGCTCATACGTAAACCCGTGATGAAACTGCGCATGGAGTGCGAAAAGTGGACGCGTCTTGGCGAGCAAGAACTCGTAACGGTCGCAGAGAATGATGGCAGAATCACCACCGCCACCATCATCGCCATCGTCGTACGGGCTTATGGGTCTGCGCTACGGGTGCAGGGATGACGTCTGTGCGCCAACGCGTCAGTTCAAGAAGTTGCCGCTGCGGAGGAAGATGCTCTCCTTCACTTGGTGCGTGTGGTCTGCGAACGTGAGTGTGCATGATACGCTCACAAAGTCCCCGACTTTGACCTTGTTGTCGCCCGACGCGGTCTCTTTGCAGCGCCGCACTGTTGCCTCACCCAACCGAGTTTTGTTGTGGGAGGAGAGTCATTTCACAGTATTTTGGTTGTCTGTTGTAATTACGAGCATGTAAATAATTGTTGCACCTTTGCCGATTTTTACGGTAACTTATTCGATAACTCAGTGAAATTTAACCCAGCACCTCAATCTCAATTTAAATACAACTACTGTACTTGTCGATATATTATTGATTGGGGTATTCAACTTATAAAATTAATCTTGCGGATAGTACGTCACCAAGTTGCAAACTGATCAGATAGAAAGAATCGCATGTTCCTCCGCTATTCGCATATATGTATCATTGTTCGCAGCTATCAAAATTGACTGAATCATTAGTGCGCAAAGCCTATCGCTTTACACCCATCCACACTCCTCAACCCTCTGCCATCTCAGATTCGCAACCACACCTTTATAACATTTACAAACCATATAATAAATAAATGTCCATTTATGAGCATTTTATTTACTACGTGAAATCATGTCAAACAAACCGATCATTTTCACAAGTTTGAAAACGCTTGTAGGGTACCAATAGAAAAAGGAAAACATTGACTGTCTGATGCACTTCTCCGCATCTCAATTGGCCATGTACACACAAAGTTCTGACGCTTCAAAGCTGAGACACTGGATTCCAAAAGCATGAAATGGGGCACACTAGTACCTAATTATCTTTTGGAACGAGTGGTGGTCTCTACATTGCCAAATTCGACATCTATCACCTTGAAACAGGTATTTTGTATAAGAATTACGTATCTGTTTTTAATAAATCCAATCATTTCATTTTTAACAAAAATTCTCCCTACATGATCAATAAATTCAACAAGTGCATTCATAAACATAAGCATCAATTTGATATACCTCCTTGCTTCTATCGCCTGCTTACGCTTTCTGAGCCCTCTTCTTCTCTCTCGCTTGCTCTATCTGCTCCATCAACGGTTTGGCGCACACCCTGTCTAATACACAGCTGGAACGTACGGCGGCCATTTGCAACACACTTCCCACCGTTTCGGGGTTGGCAAGCCGCGGCTCTTGGATTTTGATCAACGTCTGCAGGTGGTCAACTACGCGCTGAGTATCGACCACGAACCTATCATACTCCCGTCGGAGGTCAACAGAGACAGTATTGAGCTCTGGCGACACACGGTACATTCGCTATACCCGGGCTGGCGCTCGACATTGCGATTATGTAGAACATCCTGGTTGGCAGGAAGGTTATGGTATAGCTCATTGGCGCCCGGCTTGTAGTTCTCAAACAAGTCTGGGGTGCGCCACAGCGACATCATCGACGACACGGTTGGCAGGGTGAGGTTCTGTGAGAAGTTTATCGCGATCACCGCGTGTTCACTGCAAGCGCTCATGATGTCCGCTCTGAACATACCACTGTTTAAAGCACGATAACCACGTCAGTACACGTCCAACAAACGAAATTATGCTAGTCCAGAGGCACATACTCAAGCTCCAGAGCGTGTATGTCATGCCATCCAAAGTCCCGTCAGCTGACTGGTGCGAGCGCATCTGACTCCTGTAAATTGCGCACACGTCGCAGACGTGGGTTCTGAGTGAGGCAATGCTCACGACTGGAGAGTGTTTCCTCAGCAGCTTTCCCATCGTCAACTCTAACAGCACGACTGCCAACTCTTTTACCAAGTTCTCGTCCTCTGTAACATCATCCGCCATCACTTTGCTATTATCCTCTTCGTCCGCCATCTCTACTTGTGCTTCGCCCCCCCAGATTCTTGGATGTGGGTCGGGAGACGCTTGCACGCGTGGCACGCGACTCATTAAATATCAGCCAAGTTTTGGCTGTATTAAGTAGCTTAGTTGGTGTTTCAAATGCCGTCCAACTCTTTATTGAAACTCCTCTAATGTCCGAAAGTGTGTTCGCCAACTTTCAAAGAGGCCCCACTATGCAGCAGGCGGTTCGGCGTGCCGCACGGGTATTAGCTGATGAACGCTTCGGGAATGCAGATATATATCGCTTAGTTACACACCAAGTATCGCACACGTGAGTGTATGCCCAGTTCCAAGTTCACGACCAGCAAGCGTGCGTGAGCGCAGCCGCCCGTTCTTGCGGCGATTTTGCCGATAACGAAAGACTGCACGCCCGCCACCTCGACGATCAAGTTCTCACCCACCGCCAACAAACCCGCATTGAAGACCTCAAAGGAAATAACGCTGCACTCCAGCATGCTGCGTCGCGCAGCCCGCCGGCTTTTATGGGGGCGTTCCGCTTTTATTTGTGGAGAGAGCGCGGGGTGGAAAAGATACTAAGTTGGATCCGCTCTATTCGATAGTGTATCGTAATGTCCATCCACTACTTTACCAGCGAGGAGGCTCGTCTAGTTCGTCTGTGTTGTGAATACGATTGGGTACGATTACACTGAGGTGGCATTTGGTTATGTGGATGTGAATGTGCCTAGCTCGAGATCGAGGTGAGGTTAGCGCTCATTAGTGGCATTATAGTCTACATTGTCGTTGAATGCTGAACTGGCGCGGAAAACCGAAAACCAGACCCCATAACAGGTTGTCGTCCAGAGCAGATCAGGTTTGCGCGGCTAATGTCCAGGTGGGAACTGTCACTTTGCGCGCGTAGACGCCTACACGTGCGCTGTCCGCACGGTCGCGCCCACACGAAAGTGTGCGTGGTCGACGATCAGCTTGTTGCATATGGCTCCTTCAACTGGTCGAAGAAAGAACTGGGTGGCTCGAGAGAGGTAACAACGCATCTTGAATGCGGATACGAGTTATACGAAGCACACGGCTTCACCGCCGACCAGCGGGTGACTCCGTTGAGATAAATTTTCTATGGCACTGCAAACCGTCGTGCTTCACACGCGTCGATTCTTCGCAAGTATATATGCCTTTCGCCCTTTGTCACCGACGTCGCATCGACATACCAGAAGCACAAGAACGACGGTGAGCAGGTCGACACAAGCACTAATCCGTGTGTATATTGCACAGCGTGGTTGACTTTGTGCGCGAACAAGCTCTAGCACGAACGATCTTTGACGTCGTTGAGCTAGACATTTTGTGACGTCGACTGTGCGTCGATGCTGTGCTGCATGGTGATGAATATATGAATTTGGTGCGTATTTTCGTTCTCAACTACCTCCGTCCCATAATTCTGTGCGCGTTTGAAAGGGAAAATGTCAAACTGTGTAGCAAGTTCGAAAGGATCGTCAATGTGTGTACAGCTTAGTTCATCTTCCATCGCGAACACGATACTGGTTCAGCATTTTATGCCACAAACATTCTGGCAACAACACCGTGAGGGTTTACGCAACGTGACAGCTGCACAACTTCCAGATCTAAAGTACGCGGATAGGGACAGTTGTACAACTGTCAGATCTTCTAGCGAACGAGAAATCACAGTTCCATTCTCAAAAACGCAGCGTAGCACAGAAGCAGCTGGCGCAGCGCAACGAGCGAGTTTGTATTTCGACAAAGCGTAAGCTCGGGTTCGCACCCGGCGCCACAAGCACCTGTCGCGCCTTCAGCGGCGAAAACCCCACCAGCTGCCACCATGCAAGCAGAGAGCGAGCGCCCGCTGATGCTGACGCCGAAGCTGCCTTGCGCACGTCTCCTTTGAGGCTTCAACCACGTCCATCGCTGCGTCGAGCACTGGATAAAACGGATGTGATAGTCCCGTCTTCTCTGCCATTGGAGCCATCGACCTCGTGTTGTTCTGTGGTAATAGGCGCCAACCTGTAAGCTCCGAGACGCCATGCGCGACCACCAAGACCACGTCGTGCCATCTTCGAGTCGATTCTGTTGTACGGCGAGCGGGAGTGGCGCTCGCAAGCACTGAGAACCCTAAGAAGGTTATTTCAGCCAAAGTCAAGAAATAGAGCATGGATGGCAAAGCGCGCCGCAGTGAGAGGCTCAAAAAGGGCCTATCTGGTGAAAACAATGAACGCGTGCCATCTAAATGAGTATCAAGCTGTTGCGAAAGGAGGTTTTTTCACTAGAGCATCAACACTCCGCACACCCAAGTCGGCAGGCGAAGAAATAGTGAAGACGAGATACTCTGTGAGGAACCTGATGAGCTGGAGGAGCACGTTGGAGTAAGTCGGTCGAGTGGGGTGGATGCGAGTGACAGCAAGAAGGCATTCATAGCAATTACGACAGACGGAGCTGCCGCGTTTGAGAGCGAGGTGATCGACATCGAAAGGTTGCGAGACGGATCGAGTGGTGCTGTTTTGGAGAGCACAGCCAAAAAAACAGCTCAATCACGCAGATCAGGTAGATGGCCACGCCATAGATCTCACCGGTAGCGGCGATGACGACGCTCATTCCGTGGAGTACTGTGACGCTGAATGGTCCAGTGATGTTGCCGGGATCCGTCAACGGTCAACCAAGCGGGATTGACACGTTCTAATCTTAGAGGCGCTGACTGGTGCGGTTGCAGCAGCAGGTATCTAGTGGATAGGTGCGCGAACGCGAGAGCAGCAACTTATGAGCGGCCAACAACTGCATTTTTAATCGTCGGTGAGGGAAGCAGAAACTCTATATTGACGCAAAGGAGCAATGCAGCGTCTCACGATTCGCGAATCACCCGTACAGCGCAAAATCGGGCTTCTTTGAGGTTCGGAACGGCAGAAGGCGCACTGTTGTTGTCGCAGCCAACGACGACTGTCTTCCAGGAAATGAGGTGGTCGTCGAATATGGAGCAAGGATTTGGTTTGAGTGAAGATGCGGGCCTCTGAACTGCAAAGATAAACAGTAGGAGGGACTGACAAAGAAGAGAGATTACGTCATTAACTCGTTCCTTTTCAAAATCACCGAGAACGGCCACGCATATGATCGACTGGAGAACTCCTAGCAATGGGTTTCCACTGGCGAACTCTCACATCTCCAGTGAGGTATCTCGAGTGAGGGACTTTTTCTGGTGCGTCGAGTTCGATTCCCGACGTGAGAGTACACGGCTCTGAGTACGACGGATGAGTGTTCACGCCGCTATCTTCAGACAGATTGTGTTGGCGCCTAAGAGACTAACGTTGGTGATACATTCTGACGCACGCAACGCGTTATCCCAAACTGGAACCGTGTGCAGACGATCGCGAGCGCAACGAAAGCAGGTGCAAATAAGAATCGCTACCACTTTTACTGAAGGACGCATCGGAGATAGCCTACCAAACAGCCAGGAGAACAAGACCTCCGAGTGAGGTACCGCGCCAACCACTCCGTACAAGCTGATTCACACACAAGGATGAAACAGAGTCGATCTTGTCGACTGAGGGATAGGCATTCTGACGCACATTTGTGTAAAGTGAGCTTATTATGTCGTCTCTGGGGCCATCATCAACAACGACGAGCAGATTTGGAGCCTCTTCCACCCAAACTTCAAATTCACCGAGTGCGTGACCGACCAGGCCTCTAGGAAGATGCAGGTGGCAAGCAGGAGGTGTCGTCTTCGAGTTTGTCGTTGATCAGAATGGTAACAGCTTGGTAGTGAAATCCTGTCGCACAGGTCTGCACTTTGTGGCACACGTGGAAACCCTCAACAGCGCTCGCCAGCACCCCGCGGTCACTCAAGGCTGCGATTAGGCGCTGGCAAGGTAGTCGACGCTCGTCGACAAATGGGCACGAGTACTGGAACTCAAAGATACTAACTCGGCGCTGGACCTGGGCGCTGGAGGAAGTATTCCAAACATAGGAGATGTCGTCGGACGCACGGTGCACCAATATACACCAATATTCGCAGTTTGTTCGTCGTAGAGTAGGTCTGACGAAGGTGTGATGACGAGCGATTGCTGGACGAACGTGCAGCGTTCTGGGATACCTAGTAGCATGGTTTCGTGTGTGAAATGCTGGGCTACCACAAAATAATACAATACAGGATATTGCGAATTGTATTGAAATAATGCCTATTGGCGACCTGAGCATAACAGCGATTTCCAAAAAATTTAATTGATTATTACATTATTACGGGGACAATTGGATTGGCCCCATAATAATTAAAGTATCTTTCAAAATCTCGGTTTTGATGGGTGAGATCAGCTCCGTCCCAACCATTCGATTCCAAAAGCGAAGAGCAAGCAGGAACTTTCCGAAGCTACCGTCGTAGATCACTTTGATGCTCTCACAATGTTCATCAAGCACATTTGCGCCATATTCAACGAAATATACATGTTTTACCCTTGAAATGGATTGTCAGAGAAAATAAAGCACATAATATACAGAGATTCTGTGGTTTTTTGTATTTCTTCATTCACGCTTCAGCCTCGAACAAGAAATGGCACCACAAAGTACCTGGCAGCGTCACGTGCACTTGCTTTCCGTGATGAGCATGGCGCATTCATTGCCGCTTGCCCTAATGTAATTTTGGTCAACATGTGGACGTCAAAGTGTCCCGTCTGAAATTCTATGCTCAACATCCTGACGCCGGTGCCAACGATTTATACGAGTTTGAAGTGGTTCGGTGATGGTCCAAGTGCAAAAAAACGCCTCATACTACCGCAAATTTGTGCAGTTGGTTACGTCTGCGAAACTCACTTGGGAGCCTCGAACCAATTTGCCTCTCAGCTTAGTAATCGAACTCGAGAGAACGGACGGCACCGTGATTAACAATAACGCGCAGTGACGCGCGATACATACATGCATGAACCCACTCTTCAAGTGTCGGGAAGGAGTGTTGGAAATGCGCGGAGAACAGGACACGATCGAACCCTTGTATGCAATGGTCGCGCTCAAAGGCGCCATAACGGCTCTATGGGACTGGGAGAAGAATAACAGAGAACGTCTCTACGGCTAGACGAAAGAGCGTGAATAGATCGATCTTCATCTTCCTCTGTTGCGCATACATCCCTCGCCAACGGGTTAAGAGCTCCAAACGAGTCGTGGATGTGAGTCCTTGTCGGAGGTGATACAAGAACAGGGGGTTAGCTAAAGGGGCGCTAGCTTGGAGAAGAGTGGATGTCCATGGAGAGAGTTCTGTCGGCGCTACGACCCCTTGTGAACCGCATCCACGTGATGGAAATCGTCAGCGGAAACGCGCTTGGCGGTTCCGCATCTTCGTCATCGCCGGATCATCCTAACAGTCGAGCAACGGCAGCGGAGATGGCTCTAGGAGTGCTAGCTAGAAGCTCGTCTCGGATGGTGATCGATGCCGGAAGCGTACTCGGACGAAACGTAAAGTCTTCTGAGAGCCGCTGCGCGAGCGGCTGTTCGCGCATTGCAGTTTTCACGGTGGAGCGGAGGCGCAGGCGAAGTGCGTCTGACGCCGCGCCACGCGCGTTTGGCTGCGCATGCGCCGTCAACATCACTGGTGACGATAACACGCGCGGCGAAAACGTACTAAGTACACAGCGCTCACCAGATGTTGGATTTCCAGAAACCTACGCTTCCGGCAGGCCAAGGCTCGCCACACTTTCCGTTCACTGTCAATGCTCTTGTTCATCAAGCACGTAAGTCAAAGATGATAATCAGGAACTATGACGGCACAGAGCACTACAAAGGACTCAAAACAGGCTTCAGGCAATGGGCTTTCTTGTTTCTCAAGGCAGTCGAGATGACCAAGTTGGCGTACGGTTATCAATGGATTGCAGGTGTGAAGGTCAAAAAGTTACAGTAGCATCTACGGGAGAAGTCACTGCGTTCGTTCAAGCTAACATCCAGATGTGGTGGCCTCGCGAGTCGGCGCTCGCACTCGTTCTCGACGAAATGGTCACGGCGGACAAAATTTACGTCTTACATCATCAAGCCGTTCAGTTCTATGGCGCAAGGAAGGACTCCTGAAGGTCGTTGACGAAAAATTGACTGTTTATCACGCCTTTGATGCATGCGAACGACAAGAATCCGAAATCGGTGCTCGAGAGCGGCTTCAAGTATGCCGCGTCGACACCGAAGACATCTCTCATCGTACGCGTTAATCCTTGACCAACAAACTATCTCAACCAAGCACAAAACGAATTATGTGCGCTCAAGAGCTTCAAGATGGTGAAAAGGTTATGAAGACTCTCGGAAATGACCTGGCGGATGCAGTCTGCGAGTAGCGCCAGTTTTCCAAGTGTGGCAAGCGGGGTTGTCTGGCGAAGGTCTGTAGTTCGATGAAGGAGCAGAAGAGTGCTCCCTGTGATGGGAGTACAGCCTGGGCTCTTGCAGCAGGGAGTGGCGGAGACCTAGCGGCCGACAGGATTCTCGACACTGGTGCCAGCAAGCACTTGGTGTGTGACGAATCGCCGATCGAATATGGGGTGTCGTGCGCGAATGCAATCACGTTGACACTGCCCAACAGCGACCGACTCGAAGTCGTGGTAAAAAGGTTTGTGACTTTAGCGGGCGAGGTCTACGGAAACGACATTGATATGCGTCTGTCGGAGGTGTGTTTGCTCCGAGACTCGCTCGGAACTTGATCTCACTTCGCGCACTCTCGCAGCACGGTTACCATCTGAAGTCGCGTGGCCTTAAGCATGCGGTCACGAAAGGTGGTCGTGTGGTCGTTGAGGTAGCGCTGGACGGAAACGTGCGGATTGCTTCGCTGAAAGCGAAACATGCACCAACGGACGTTGCCGAAAGCGTGCTGATGAGTGTGGTTGCGGGGAATGATATAAGTGACAATATGCAAGAGGGAACCCTTGTTGAGTGTCATCATCGTTTTGGGTATGTCGCAATCGACACTGTCGAAAGCATGGTGAGAGACCCCAGAACGGGCAATCGACGAACCCATATCGGCGCGAACTGCCTCGCCTTCACAGAAGAAAAAGCCACCAAGTCCCCGCAACCACAAGCAGACTCGAGCAAGAACTCATTCATCAACCGTGCCGGTGGCGTGACCTGCTCCGACTGCAAGAGCCGATCACGCCTTGTGACGAGCACGACAACCGCAACGGGAATCGAAATCCGGTGGACTTCATCGGCCACTGTTATAACTATGTTCGAACCTTCGAGGCTCCGACAAGGAGTCATGCGGCTAAAAGGGTCGAGCACGTTTTGGTGCACTTTGAAAAGCGCTTCGACTGTCGCCCACATCTGCTTTGTACGGATGGAGGCGGCTAGAACGCCAACGTCGATCTTCACTACACGCGGACTGGCGTCGTGAGGCAAGTGTGTAATGGGGCTCAGGCCAGTCCTGCTCACGCAAAGCGAAGAGCTAGACAGCACTGATCCCGAGGCTTGAAGAAGTGTTGACGAGGCAAAGGGTCTCACGAGCGTGTGAGCCGATTGCTGGTCCTGGCGAGTCCTGGGCCGAGAGACTTGGAGAGAGGAGCGGAGGCGACTTGAGTGGTAGAAGGTAAATTTGCAACTGATTAGAAATGCAGTTCTGGTTCCTGCTGCTGCCAACTGCCTCTTGTTGTGGTGCCCTGAAAGCACCCCAAAGGCTCCTAGCGGGTTTATGGAATAAAACCTCAACCTACATATAAACCTTGGGAGCGCTGAGGTTCAACCCATCGACCTTGAACTTGA
>JAASFJ010000527.1:0-20444 GCA_023333755.1 Globisporangium uncinulatum
GAACGTCGCATTCTTCGAGACGCGCTCGCACTTGTCGGCCACGTACGCGTCACGGACGTGTGTCTGGAAGAGCGTCACGAGCTCCTCCTCGTTCGCGTACTTCTCGTCTCCGAGCCCGCGCTCTATAGTGAGTGTCGCCACTCGTCGGTAGTCCACGAACTTGATTTCAGGCATGTCGATCTGGAAGAACTTAGTCCCCGAGCTGTCGACACTGGTAGTGGGGTTGCTGTCAGGAGACGAACCTCCTGTCGTTGATTCGTCGTCCGATCGAGAGCCGTCATCAGGACCACTGCCGCTAGTATCGCTGTCGGCATCGTCGTCGTGCTCGTCGTCATTATCCAAACTGTCGCCGTCGTCGTCTTCGTCTGCGCTACTGCTCGCGGCGTCTCCTCCGTCCACTTTGTCCATCTCCTTCGCTGTCGCTTTCTCCATTGCTGCAGCAGCTCGCAGCTCAACTTCATCGAGTGCCTCGAGTGCGATCTCGAGCTCGAGAATCTTGGCGTCTTCACTGGGTTCCAGTGCGAGTTCGGCCTCCAGCTTGTGAATTTTGCCCCCAATCTTCTCGACACGCTTCGCGTCGCGCTTCTCTCCGCCTTCGAACTTCACGCGGTCGCTCCTCAGCTTCTCCAGCTTGGCTCGTAGATCTCCAAGCCGCGCATCTCTTGCTCGCCGGAACGCGCCGATCTTCGCCTGCAGCTTTCGCCGCTTCGCCGCGAGCGCTTGTGTCTCTTTCTCGTGCTTACGACGCAGTTTCTTGAGCCGCTTGCGCTTCTGGAAGAGTTTCTTGGCAAGTGTGAGCGCGAGTGCTTCAAAGTGCGCCACCCCCGGCTCCGAGTTGATGTACGCGACGCACTTGCGCTTCGTCTTGAGCACGAGGCGCTCGATCTTTCGCTTGAGGTACGTGGACGCGAGCTGGTCCTTGGCCTCTTCGTGCGTCATCATGTGCCTCCGCAGGAGCAGCGCAATGCGACGGCACCGGTACGGTGCTTGGCCGGGGATGCACACTTTGCGCTTGCGCACACCATGGAGTTCCCACTCAACCGAGTCGACGCAGCTGCACCGGCGGAACTCGGCGGTGTCACGCGTCGACGCGGCACCAAAGGCGTCGTCGTACTTGTGCAGTGCATCCTCTACTTCGTCAACTAGGAACGTGTCGAACCGGAACGACGGGTGCTCACTGTCGACTGCTGCTTTCTGGCGCTCGAGCGCTGGCAGCAGCCTGGTGTAGAACTCCTCCCAGACCACAGCGAAGAACGCGAGCTTCTCGCCCCCACTGGGGGCCACACGCTCACAGTCGGGCTCAAAGAGCGACAGGATCGTGCTCTGGTCCTCGTCAGTCGGCGGCGGCAGCTGGTGGTTTAGTCCTCGAGCCGCCCTCTCGTCCGCGCCCGAGCTGCTGTTGCTGGCGGTCGTCGATGCTACGAACGTCGCTGCGAACAAGAGGATCTCTTGGAGCCGCTCGACGATCTTGCGCCGGGCGTTGCGGACGAACTCTTCAAGGCTGCGCTCGATGAACGCCATCGTTGCAGGCACGCCCTGGATGACGTACTCGATCGGCGGGAGCTTGAGCGGGTTGCGTTCCATACACAGCGTCTCGAGCTGGCCGAGCAGCCGGAACGAGAACGGGAGCTGCCTGACGAGGTTCCAGTCCAACCGGAGCTCGCGCAGGCGCTGGAGCAACCCGATGTTGTGCGGGAGCACCGTGAGGCGGTTCTGGGACGCGTGGAGACTCTCGAGTCGCGCCAGTGTGCAGAGGCTCTCGGGGAGCTCTCGGAGCTGGTTCCTGTGCGAGGTCGATACGCGGCACAAGCGCAGTCACGCACACGCACACACTTACTCAAGACCCTTAGATCGCCAGCACAGGAACGCAGCGTTCGTTCGTACATGTTGAGCGAGAGCGACGTGAGACTCTGCATCTCGCCGATCGTCTCTGGCAGCTCAGCGAGCTGGTTCGAGCTGAAGTTGGCGATGCGTGCTCGGCAGCGACCAATAGACGCTGGCAGCGCTGTGAGCCGATTGCTCTCGAGCCAGAGACGGTCGAGCAGCACGAGTGCGCCAAAGTCGTGCGGCAGTTCCTCGAGCAAGTTGGACGACAGGTTGAGATGCGTCAGGCGGGACAGTGTTGTGATCGAATCGGGGAGCCGTCGCAAGCGGTTCTTCGTCAGATCGATCTCTGTGAGCAGCTTCAAGGCGCCGATCTACACACACGAAGAGACAGGGAACACACTGCAGTCAGTAACCAGCACCACCTCTCGTGCCGTCAGCAGGTCTCCTCCTGGTCTGTGGAACGCACATTCTCAGGCAACGTCTCGAGGCCACTAGCTATCAGCGAGAGCACTGTGAGCGCACACAGCGAGCGTGCGAGCGCGTCCGGCAGCGCCACGAGCGCGTGGCCAGTGATCCGCAGCGCCATGAGGTCCTCGAGCGCGAGCACGCGGTCCCACGCAAAGAAGTCGAGGTTCTGTTTCCACGCGACGTTCAGTTCGTGCGTGCGTGCGACCTGCTCCCCGTACGAACGCCAGAGCTGCTCGCGGCTCTGGGCGAGCGCCTGCTGCTTCTCGTCGTCGGCGTGGCGCCGCTGGCGCTTGCGCTCATCGAGCTGCTCAGCGATCCACTCCTGCCTCACGTCTCGGGTCGGGAGAGGGAAGTTTGCTGCCTTGTCGAAGGAGACACCACTGCCCTTGGCGTTGAGGCGCCCGCGCAGTGCATGGAGCGCTGCCATCAGTGGCGCTTTTTCTGGACTGACAGTGATGAGAGAGATGAAGCTGATGATAGAGAAGAGCGTGAGCTTATTTGGAGACTTGGAGATGTTTTCGATCAGGCTGTATGTACGACTGACTGCTGTAAGCTTTCGAGTGGGTGTGTTCAGTGCCTGCGCCTAGGAGTCAGAGTTGCTGTCGCTAGTCTTCCTGCTATCCGACTCACTCGCTTCACCTTGCTACTTCTTGCCCTTCTTGGCGCCGCCTTTGCCTTTGCCCTTGCCCTTATCGTCCGGATTGAGCGCGTCCTCAGCCGCCTTCCGGAGCTTCTCGCGCGTCTCCTTGAGCCCCGTGACAGCGGCCGTGAACGCTCGGAACTTGTCGTTGTCTTCTGCGAACGTCGCCGTCTGTCGCGACAGCGCACCGACAAACTCCTCCTCTGTGAGCGGCCGTTTCTCGAGACATTCGACCCGCCTCGGCGTGAGCGTCTGCTCGACTGCCCGCACGATGCTCCCGGACGCGTACCCTTCCGAGATGTGGGCGAGCGTGCTGACGTCGAGCTCGTCCCGCACGAGTCGCGCTGCATTGGTGCCGCCGCCACCGCCACTGCCACCGCCCAGCGCTTCGGTGTGCTGCGTCACTGTCGTCTCGAGCGCATGCTTCCAGAGCAGCACACGCGAGGCGTAGTCCGGATACGGCACGTACAGAAACTTGTCAAAGAAAGCGCGGTAGTCCTTCACGTCGCCGGCACCCGGATCCGACGTCGTGCCGATAACGAGCACACGGTCGAGTGGGTCTATCGCGCCTTTCAAGTACGCCACGAGGTCCTTCTTGAAGCGTCCAGGGCCGTCTGCAGCCGCTGCTTTGCTCTTCTTGCTGCCGCTGCCGCCAGCAAATACCTGCTCGCACTCGTCAATGTAGATGAGCACAGGCTGCAACGCAGTCGCCTTCGCGAGCAGGAACGCCATGTGCACGAGCTTCGTCGGCCCGGTCTTGCCCGCGAACTTGCCGACGAGGTTACTCGGCGACAGGTTGAGCACGAGTGCGCCAGTCTCGGTCGCGATCGCGCTCACGAGCATCGTCTTGCCCGAGCCCTTGGGCCCGTACAACAGGAGCGAGCGCACGTGCGGCGTCTTGGTGCGCACGACCGCGGACCCGAGCGGCAGGATCGCGTACTCGGTCAAGTTCTGGCGCAGCTGCGCAGCCGACGGGTCCGGCGGCACCCAGTTCCCGAAGCGGTCGCGCCGGTCAGCGTTCTGGTGCACTGTGCCGAGGTAGTTGAAGCTCCCGACAAAGTCGTGGATCCGGATCGCCAGTCGCGGTGTGTGCACGATCTTCTGCTCCACGAGGACGCTGAGGAACGAGTCCGGCGCACGGCCCTTGAGCTCGGCGAGCTTGTCGCCTGGGAGCGGCTTGCCCTTCTTCTTGTCGCCCTTCTTCCCGCCGTGCTTCTTCCCGCCCTTCTTCTTGCCACCTTTCTTCCCACCCTTCTTCTTGCCGCCCTTCTTCCCGCTCGCAGCCGCGGCCTCAAGCTGCGCCTTGATGTTCACGAGCTGCAGAACGAGCATCGCGTCCACTTGCTGCCGGACCTGCACTTCGACTGGTCCGCGCACGACGTCCTTTGCGAGCGCGATGTCGTACTTTTGGTAAAAGTTGTCGAGCTCCTCCTTCTCCAGCCACACACGCTCGTACTGCGTCACAGCGGTCGCGAGCTTCGAGCAGAGCTCGGACGGACCCGTGAGCGGCGGGGGCTTCTCCGGCGCCTCTTCCTCCTCGTCGTCGCCCTTGGTGCCCTTCTTGTCGTCCTTCTTGCTGCCCTTGCCGCCCTTCTTGTCGTCCTTCTTGCCGCCTTTGCTGTCCTTCGCCTTCTTCTTCGCTGCTGCAGCTGCAGCTGCGGCCTCCTCTGCTTCCTTTGCTTGCGCCTTGGCCGCCTCGTCGTCGCCGTTCAGCGCGGTGTAGTACGCGTCCAGGTTCTCAGGGAGCTGCCCACTGGCCATCACGTCCGTGATCCACTTCCGACGGACTTCGAGCATCGTCTCTTTCATGAACAGCCCTTCTTCCTGCGCCACGACGCCGTGCAGATCCACGAGTGCGCGCTCGTACTCCTCCTTGTTCTCGGCTTGCTCCGTCCTGCGCTGCAACCGCGCGTCCGCGAGCTTCTTCTCGAGCCCGGACCGGTCGGTACGTGGCGCCTTCATGCCGATGAACACGAGCTCTTCATCGCGCTCTTTCGTCGCCATAGCGCGCGAGTAGTACCCGCGGAACATGCGTTGGATGTTGGCAGCAGCAATGTCCGGGTCCATCTCTGGCGCCTGCGCGGACTCGTAGAGCTTGCGCTGTTTCTCTTCTTCGCGCAGCTCCTTCACGAGCACGCCACGCTGCTGGCCTTGTCGCCCACGCTCGTTGCGCTGGAGAATCGCAATGGCTTCGTCGATCGACATGGCGCCAGCGATCGAGAGCTGCTCCTCGTTCGCGTCGAGGTAGATTGTGTCGACGCCGTGCTTGAGCTTCATGTACCCCTTCACGAGCTGTTGTGAGTCGCCCACGCGACATACACACACAGGATGAACGGCCGTCAGTGTGCATACCGATCACTTGATATACGACAAGGATGCACGAGACGTACACGCTCGCGATGCAAGAGCTCCTCGGCGTGGTCTTCGACAAAGGACTTGGGCACTGGGATCTCGAGCGTCTCGGGTGGGAGCTTGAGGTCCACGAGGATGTCGTCCAGGTTGACGTACTCCCACGGAAAGCTCCGCTCAGGCTGCGTCTGCACGTCCGGGTTCGGCGGGTTCCACTTGACGAGGTCGTGCTTGAGCTCCACGATGCGCGTCGTCACGACCTCCATGACCTGCTTCACGTCGATGCGCTTCTGCGGGTGCACCATCTGGTCGTAGCAGTCCGTCAGGCGCTTGAGGATCTGGATGTACTTGATGTATAGACACGCGTAGTGCTGGAACGCCTCGACGATCGACGCTTGGGGTGGCTGGGAGTGCGACGACGAGTGTGTGAGTGACTGAGCACGGCCCTCGATGGTCTGATTCGATCGAGGTATGACAAACGTCGCAGCTCTCTCTACCTCCTACCGCTTCGTTTGGAGTCGTATCCTGCCCTTCACTCGACAGCGTGTGGTCCTCGATGTGGACCTGCTCGTTGAGCTCCGCCATGGCTTCCTGCCACCGGCGGTCGTACGTGCTGCGTACGAGAAGAAGGCAAAGACAACGGCTCGTTAGCAAAGCAAACGACAGCCGACAGGCCATTCACGAGCACAATCACCGACCTGCTCGCCATCGTCACTTCACTTCTCCGTCGTCGTGTGTTCGCTCCTTCGCGATTGAGTGTTTAGCTTTCGTCCGCCTGCTCGTGAAACGGCGTCTGCGTTAATAACACGACGTCTACGCCACCTTCTCACTTTCTGCACTACCTGGTACTGTACAACGGTACTACTACTGCGTAGATAAAGTCACTGTAGAAAAACATTCAAGTATTCATGATTGTGTAATGCTAGACTGGGCCCTTCTACCGCTCAGCCGAGGAAGAAGTCGTCCTTGACCGAGATGTCGCCGGCCTTGAGCCGCTGCCACCGCTCGTGCGTGGCCTTGATGATCTCGAGCGCCTCGTCTGCGCTAGTCGGCGCCTCGCGTGCAAACTCGTTCACCTTCTTGCCCTCTGGGATCTTGTAGTTTTTGAGCCAGTCCACGAGCGCCACGAGCACGCCAGGCTTCACACGCTCCAAGTCGGCGATCGTGTTGATACGGGACGCGTCCGGGTCGTCGAGCGAGATCACGAGGATCTTGTGGTCCACTTCGCCCTGGTCCACGAGCTCAAGGCTTCCAAGCACCTTCACCGGGTTCACTGACCCCATCGCGAGCTGGTGCACGCCCACTTCAATCACGTCGAGCGGGTCGTTGTCGCCGCCGTTCCCCTTCGCGTCCTTCACGCTCGGGTCCTCCCATGTCTGCGGGAAGAGCCCGTAGTTGAAGAACGGCACGCCGTAGAGGTAGTTGCGGCCGCGTGTGCCACCGTGGGTCGTGTCCTGCATGATTGGGTTGTGGCGCTCCTCCTTGTTCACTTCCATCTTGTGGGCCACGCCTTTGGGAATCTCGACCACAAAGTTGAACTCGTTCTTGCCCACCGCGCGCTTCTCCTGCAGCGGAATGTCGTGCCATGGCGAAATGAGCTTCCCCTTCTCGTCCTGGAACACGAGCTTGTAGTCCGGACGGCCAAACGTGCCAGTCTGCTCAAAGCGCCGCGACGTGTCGAGCACTGGCGGTGCAAACTGCGTCGCAAACGGGATCCACCGAGGGCTCTCGAGGTTCTGGTAGTAGTCAATCATAATGTCCCAGCCCGACTTGACCATGAAGCCCTGCGGCACACACGTCGGCTTCTTCTCCCAGCCGCCTGGGATCCGCTCGCCCGTACACTTCTGAAGCCCTTCCCGCGCCATCTGCCTCATGCGCGAGCCAGAGATCGAGAGGAAGTCGTCTTTGCGGGCCTTCACCATCGGCTTCATCTTGTGGTCCGTCACGTCGTAGTACACTTTCGAGAACGACAGGATCTTAAAGTCCTCCATCCCAGGTGCCATGTGCAGCACAAAGCGGCCGTGGTCGCCGTTGTACAAGTCGTCCTTGTCGCCGTCCGAGCGCTTGATACCGGCGGGGTCGCGGCCGACGACAAAGAAGCTCGCGCCCGCGTTCTTACGGCTCTTCGCGTGCCACTGGACCTCGCGTGGGCCGGCGTAGATCATGGGCGACGGCCAGATTGCGAGCACGGTACTCGCCTTGTCGAGCATCCCGTCCCGCAAGATCGCTTCGTGCTGGCGTACGCGCACGTCGAGCGGCACGTCGTCGTCTTTCGTCCAGCCACCAAGCGGCGAGAGCCACAGCACCGGGTTCTTGTACCCCTGTGCGATCAGCTGCTCGCGCGCATTGTTCATCAAGTACGCGTGGCCCGCGTGCGTCGGGTTCCGGGTCTGGAACGCAAGCACAACGTCGGCGTTCAGCTCGTCAAACTTGGCACGCAACTCGGTCGGTGTCAAGCGGTACTGGTCCAAGTCGTCGTGGTACTGGACACGCTTGAGGAGCTCAATCTCGCCACCGAGAAGAAAGTCACCGGCGCGCAAGATCTCTTGGATGTACGGGTGCTGGTTGTCCACCGCACCGAACGTGCGTGTGATGCGCTCTTCTTTCCGGTGCGCAAAGATTTCAGGGTCATGGAGCAGAGCGAGTTCGTCCCCAGCTGGGCTCACGAGCACGACCGACGTCGCGGCTCCGATCCGGACTTTCGTCGCGCCATTGATCGGCAGGACGATCGGCACGGGCATGTTCACGCGCTTGCCTTTCGAGACACTCGCAGTCGAGTACTCGGAGTAGTTGGTCGCCGTCTCGAGCGACAGGTGGCCGTCCGTGAGGTTGTCGGCGTCGTACAGGACGCTGCTAAAGTGCAGCGACTGGAGGTACACGCCTTCACGCATGAATCCACGGAGTGGCGACGCCCAGCCTTCTCCAACGACCTGGAGCCAGTTCACGTCTTCGTCTCGTAGCAGTACACGTGGGAGATCGTCCAAGTCGCGCGAACGGTCGGTGGCTGGCGCGTCCGGGTACACGGCACTGAATGCTGCGACTGCGTTGCCGCCGTCAGCGACTGCGACGCCTGGAAAGCCTTTGGGTGGCGTGTGGACGCCAGTGAGGAGCCCGTCCGCTTCAAGCGCTTTGAGCATCAGCTCGACTTCGTCGTCGAGCGTCATGTTGGCTGTAAAGAGATGAATCTCAGGCGTCAGTGGCTCTTCGTACGGGGACGAAACGCCAGTGAAGTCCTTGATCTCGCCCTTGATCGCACGCTTGTAGAGCCCCTTCACGTCTCGGTCGGCTGCAACGGAGACTGGGACGTCGACAAACACTTCGTAGAACGGCAAATTCATCTTCTTGTGGAGCTCCCGGACTTCGTCCCGACGGGCTCGGAACGGTGACACGAGCGCTACGAGTGTGATCACGCCGGCTTCTGCAAACAGCGCAGCCATTTCACCGACGCGGCGAACGGATTCTGCACGGTCGGCTTCCGAGAAGCTCAAGTCCCGGTTAAGTCCGATGCGCACATTGTCGCCATCGAGGCGGTAGACGTGGACGCGTCGACGGAGCAGTTCTTTCTCGAGCGCCCGGCCGACTGTCGACTTGCCGCTGCCAGAGAGGCCCGTGAACCAGAGCGTCGCGCCTTTCTGCTGCACGGCCGCGTACCGTTGCGGACGCGTCACGAGCGACGAGTCGTAGTACACGTTCCGCTTCATCTCGAGCTTTGCGAGCCGCTGGCTAGCGCACACTTGCTCGAGTTCGACTTTGCTGCCGTTGACTAGGGCGGTCACAGCTGCACTGTTGGCGGTGGTGTTGTATGGCGAGACGCCGACAATGACTGCGAGCAGCAGCACGTACGGTGCGAGCACAAACGCTGCGACGAGGAGCTTCTTGAGCAGCCCCCGGCGGTCGCCAGCGTCTGGGCCGCGCGAAAAGAGGCGGCCGATGCTGCGCTCGCCGCTGCTGTCGCCAAACTCGAGCTCTTCCTGGCTCACGGACGCGTACAGCGTGTTTTCTGCGCCGCCTTTCGCCATCGTAGTGTGGGGGTGGTGCGCAAGTGAGCAGTGAGCAGCGTTGTGTGGGAGCGAAGGTGGTGGCGCCGGTGACCAGGAGGAGAGTGAGTGAGTGAGGGAGTGAGTGGCGGCGATGGCACGGATGAAAATCGGCGACTGAAGTTGGCTCCAGAAGGTCAAAAGTGAGCAATGGCTGGAGGATTGATTCGTCCTCGAGGGTATACAAATTTCAAGTGAAATGGAAAATGTCAAAGATTGCGCAACATTTTCCAGTGTTGCATATTTTAGATAGTGAATAAAAGGCGGGATAGATGGCTACTTTCTTGGTTTTTCATCACAAGTGTCGGTTGACTTGGAGTTTGTAAGGGATTTCAGTTGACGAATCTGGTTTCTTCGCGTGGATTGGCTCGGCGAGTGGCCAATGAACGATTTGCATTCAAATTTGTCAAATGCATGTCAACTTTGAAAAGACGTGCTGTTAGTAAAACATCGAGATTGTATTACCACGTCGTCGAAACGACGCGACGCGGTACGAGTAACGAGCATCTCTTCTTCTACTAACGACGCGTCTTCGAAACGACACGAAAAAGGAACCCCCAATCAAAGTCAAGCTGCTCACACAGACCGCAGGACCCTGTTAGCTAAAGTCCATCGCCGCCTCATGCTCGACCTGGACCGACACCGAGCGTTCTGGCACAAGCGCTTGCCGATCCTCGATTGGCTACCGCAGTACGACCTCCGGCGGGACCTCAAGCACGACATCATCGCGGGCTTCACAGTCGGCGTAATGCTCGTGCCGCAAGAGATGTCGCTCGCCGCCATGATGGGCGTTCCAGGACAGTACGGACTGTACACAGCCGCGATCGCGCCGCTCATCTACCCCATCTTTGGGTCGTCAAAGGCGCTCTCGGTTGCGAACGCGTCCGAGGGCAGTCTGCTCGTCGGTGTCATGCTCCACTCGGCCGACATCCACACGGTGGCTGAGCGTGTCGCGACTGGCACCCTGCTCACGTTCCTCTCTGGCGTGCTCATGGTCGTTGGCGGGCTCGCGCATCAAGGAGGACTCGTCAGCTTCTTCTCGCGCACGTCCATGAACGGCTACGTCACAGCCACTGCGGTCCTCATCGTGCTCTCGCAGATCCCGCCTTGGCTCGGCTTCACGCTCTCGACCCCGAACTTGACTGTCCTCACTGCGATCGAGATCACCACCAAACTCCCAGACACGAACCCGAACTCGCTCCTGCTCGGACTGTTCTCGCTGCTCGTGCTCACTCTCGCTAAGACCTGTCGTGCGCAGCTCCAGCAGATCGCAGACAACGCTCGTGGTCGCAGCCGCAGCTTCGACACTTCGCAGCTGCACGACGACGAGAGCGACGTCGATGAAGCAGCGGTGGATGTTCAGCTCCACGACTCCTCGGACGTTCGCGCGTCGAACACCGAGACTCGTCCTCTGAAACGGAGCGAGCGAGCAGGCTCAGGTTCGACCAGATCTCCCGCTATTGCCGACAGCGCGTACCTGATGATGCAAACGACCGACCACAGTGTGCACCGACTGTCGGACGCAGGCTTCCTCGCCAGCTTCCTCAGCCGGCGTCCACGCGCACTCTTCTGGTGCACGCTATTGTGCGACAGCAGCGGACTGCTCGTGTGCATTGCCGGGATCCTCGTCGGCGCGTCGTTAGGAGAGGACAGGCTCCGTCTCACGGGCGCTGTGCACAAGGGACTGCCGGCACCAGTGTTCCCACCGGCCGCGCTCGGGACACTCGTCCCGTGGGACTGTGTGAACCTGCTCGTGACGAACGCGGTCGTGATCGCCATCATCTTCTTCATGTCGAGTGTCGCAACGGGCAGCAAGATCGCGGCCAAGGACGGGTACGAGATCTCGCCGAACCAGGAGCTCCTCGGACTCGGCTTTGCAAACCTCGGCGCGTCCTTCTTCCAGGGTATGCCGTCGTGCGCTGGCATGTCACGCAGTGCTGTGAACGCGGAGAGTGCACACACGCCACTGGCGTCCATGATCACGGCGCTGCTTGTGATCCTCACGATGCTCTTCCTCACTGGACCACTCTACTACCTGCCGCAAGCGCCGCTGGCAGCGCTCATTCTGCTCTCGTCCGTCGGACTCGTCGACTTCTCGGAGCCCAAGTGGCTCTTCCAAGTCCGCCGGAACGAGTTCTTTGTCTGGGTCGGTGCGTTCGCCGGTACGCTCTGCTTTGGGCTCGTGACTGGCCTCGTGGTAGCATTGCTTGCGTCGCTTGTCGACATCATGGCGCGTACGAAGAAGCCCGAAGTGTTTGTCCTGGGGCAGCTCCAGGACGGGACGTTTGCCAAGCTCCCACCGCTGAACAGCACGCGCCAGCGAGACGACGAAGGCGGAGACGAAGACAACAACGACAATGACGACGACAAGTGCGAGCGGCCGACAGAGCTCCACGACATCGTCGTCGTGCGCATCGAACAGGACCTGTACTTTGGGAACGCGCGCCACCTCATCCACGCGATCGAGCGCGAGCTGAAGGCCGCGAAAGCGCGCGGACGCGTCCTTGGTGCAGTCGTCGACGGCTCCCGCATGAACGACGTGGACGCGACAGCCATGCACCTCCTTCAGGAGTACCAGCACCACCTTGCGGGCCGTGACCAGATGCTCCTGTTCGCGAACCTGCGGCTCGAAACAGAGACTGCAGTCGTCGAGAGCGGCCTGACGCCGTTGCTCGAGCGCGGGAAGCACGAATCGACCGGTGGTGAAGACGAGGACTTGGCTAACGTCGGAGCGGCTGACTGCCATCACCAGTGCCACCGTCCGTCCGCCAGTGTGCTGTCTGCTGTCGCACTCCTTCGCCTGCAGCAGTGACCGAAGCCGTCAGTAGGGAGTGCTGTCGTAGCATCCACGTAGCGAGGTCCGACGTAGACGAACAAACACACACACTACCACGCAGCCTTCCGCTCAGTTCACTTCAAACACTCATCGAATTCACTGTCAACACATTGGGGCCTGTTGCTCAGCGTTGGCTTGTCAAGCACAGTCGCATACATCATAACCGGACGGAAACGGACGAACGGCCAGTACCGAGAGTCGCTGTCGCCACGCACCCGCGCGTGCTCGCTGCTCACTGCCCCAGGATGTCACTGATGATCGACCCGGATGCAGCGTCGGTCGTGAGTCCCCGTGACGTCAGTCGCTCGGCATTCGCCGACACTGGCAGCGGCCGTGGCGTCCCCACGTCGCGGCTCAGCCGCCTCCGCCGCCGCCTGCTGAGTGGCTTCAAGCAGCGACGACGCGTGCTCTTCCTGCTCGTCATGGCGCTCGACGTGTTCTACATCTTTGTGTCAGTGCCGCTCCGCGTGGGGTTCTACTTTGACCCGTACGCAATACACGCAGGTGGCTGGAGACACGGCTGGAGCGAGCCGCTCACGGTCTTCACTGTACTCGACGTGATGTGCGACCTCGCGGGGCTTGCGAGCATCGTCGACATCTTCCGTGCGCGACGTCGTGCGATCGCAGCACAGGCCGCGAGCGCTGGCCGTGGCCTCGTCACGTCTCGACGGCACGAACGCACGGGCAATGCCCGGACTGGCGCTGGTGGCGGCACTGGCCGACGCGCTGGCCGCCGGGACCAAGTCAGCATGGTATTCCAGCGCGTGCGCTCGTCGCTGCTCGGCGCCTGGTCGCTCAACGCGATTCTGCCGCCTGCCGAGCTCGTCGCGGACATCACGCGGCCTGTGGCGCTCGAGCTGCTCTCGCTCGTGCCGCTTGAGCTCCTCTCATTTGCGCTTGGTCCGAACGCGCTCCACGTCCTCCGGCTGCTCAAGCTCATCCGGCTGTACCGCGTGCCCGGGTGCGTGCGCGAACTCAAGAAGCTCCACGCGCGCGTGCGGCTCGTGCAAGTGATGGAGCACACAGCGAACGCGCTGCTGCTGCGCACAATCGTCGCGGGGCTCGCGATGGCGCACTGGCTCGCGTGCATCTACATGTTCATCGCCCACATCGAGTGCGGTGTCGACTTGCAGCGGTGTCGCAAAGGCGCAGCTGTCGCTGCCAGCGTCCCTGTCGCTGTCGGTGACCCGCGCGACATGGGCGGCTACACGTGCTGGGCAATCGAAGACCAGCTCGTCGGTGCGACACGGTCCCGCAAGTACGGCCGCGCAATCTACTGGGCGTGCCGCTCAGTCATCACGCTCGGGTACTACGACGTCGCTGCCGTTACGAACGCCGAGACGCTGTACGTGATTGTCGTCCAGATCATCGGCGCCGTCTTCAGCACGCGTGTGATCGCGACGTGTCTCTTCATCTTCCGCCACCGCAATGCCCGCAAGCAAGAGTTCATGACGCACGTCGACAACGCGAAAGCGTACATGAAACTCCGGCGGTTCCCAGACGACGTCCGCGAAGGCGTGCTGACGTACTACGCGAACGTCTGGTGCACGCACCGTGGGCTCGAGCAAGACGCTGTCGTCGACCGCCTCCCAGAACACCTGCGCGTGAGCGTCTTGGACGTCTTGCGCGTTCAGCGGATCCAGAACGTGGCGTTCCTCGCGAAAGAGAGCGTCGAGTTTGTCAACACGCTCGCGCTCCGGCTCGTGCTCTGTGCGTTCTCGCCCAAGGACTGGATCGTCGAGAAGGTCGCGGACGGGATGTACTTTGTACTGCGTGGCAGCGTATTGCTCGAGCCGCTGAGCTACGCGCAGCCGCGGTTCGTCACTGCGGGCGGCCACTTTGCGGAAGCGAGCTTACTGGACCAAGAGAACAAGATCACGGAGCGTGCACGGGCCCAGACGTTCTGTGAACTCTACCGACTCGGCCACGCGGCGTTTGTGAGCGCGCTCGCAGTCTTTCACCGCAGCAACGCAACTGCGCAGCTCGCGCGCATGCGGTCGATGCACGCGCGTCACGACCAGCAGGAGCAGAAGATGAAGCGGATGCTTGGCCGGTCCGCTGACTTCCAGCGAGACGGCACGACCACTCGGCTCGGGTCCACTGCAACGCGCACGCGGCTGCTCCAGGACTGGCGGCTCCCCGGCTCGCGTTTCCGCAAGTGGTGGGAGCACGGCCGCTTGCTCGGACTCGTCTTTGTCGCGTACGAAGTGCCGTTCTTCATCGTCTTTGACTCGGCCACGTTCCCGTTCGGCGACGTGCCCAAGTACAACATCCAGTCCATCACGTCCGTGTTCGCCGAAGCGTTCTTTGTCGCGGACTTTGTGCTCCGCGCCCGGTACTTTGCGTACATTGACGCGCTCGCAATGATCTTAGTGAAGGACCCGTCGTACATCTTTGAAGCGTACAAAGCAAGCGGCGGCATGTGGCTCGACCTCGTCTCGATCGTCCCGCTCCCGCTCATCTCAGAGTTCTCACGCTCTGATTCGCTCACGTACGAGCCATTCTTTCGGCTCGTGCGGCTCGTGCGGCTCCAGTACCTCTTCCAAGTCATCCAGGACCTCGCGCACTTCCGCGGCATGAGCTCAAAGCTCCAGACCACTCTCACGCTCTTTATCTGCGTCACGTTCGCGCTCCACCTCTCGGGCTGCCTCTGGTTCCTCATGGCGCGCTTCAGCTACGAGCCGAGCACGTTCGTGCCGCCGAGCCAAGCCGCGTTCTCGCGTGACGACTGCCTCCGGATGGCGAGCCGGCACTCGAACTGCTCGTGGGCCATCTTTGACGCGTACGGGCAGATTGGCGCGAAGTTTGTCGTCGACGACCCGGCGTCGATCTACACGAGCAAGTTCGCGTACGCGCGCTCGGTCTACTGGTCTGTTGTCGCGCTCACGACGGTCGGGTACGGCGACATTGTCGCGTTCTCGACGTACGAGAGCTACTTTGCGGCGTTCTGGGTCTTCCTTGGTGCGATGATCAACTACGGCGTGATCGGCGCCATGTCGAACGTCATCTCGAACCTCACGGCCGCGAGCCACCACCACCTCGAGACGATGAACCACGTGAATCTCGTGTTGGCGCACTTTAACATCTCCGAGACCGTCCGGCAGCAGATCCGACAGTACTACCAGCAGCAGTTCTTTGTCCAGAACGTCGCGTCCGAAGCGCGGATGCTCGAGGACTTACCGCAACAGCTGCGCAACAACATCTCGCTCTTGCTCCACTCGCAGTCGGTCAAACGCGTACCGCTCTTCCTCGAGCTCGGGAACGACCGGTTCCTCCATAACCTCACCGGTCTCTTCCGACGCCGGCTCTACCAACGCGGTGATGCGTTCTTCCCAGAGAGCAACCTCTGCGACGAGATGTACGTGGTCGTGCGCGGTCGCGTGAACATCTTCAGCAAGCGCGTCCCGTCGATCCCAGTTGGCGCTTTGAGCGACGGCGACTGCTACGGTCTCTGCGAGCTCCTGCTGCAAAAGAACTTTGCGACGACGCTCGTCGCAGTCTCTGTCGTCGAGGCGTCTGTGATCTCACAGACAGCGTTCGCAGCCACGATCGAGCGCCGGTTCCCCGCCGAAGTCCAGACGCTCCGCTTGCGTGCGCTCCAGGACCACGTCTTCGACAGCCTCAGTCTCGAAGCCGTCATTGACAACTTTGCGACGCGGTCAGCACTCGCCAAGTACACGGACCACTGTACGAGCATGTTTGCCGAGAAGGACGACTGGGTGCACTACGCCCAGCGCATGCGCGTGCGCTTCTACTGGGACCTCTTGCTCTTTGCGCTCACAGTCTACAACGCGTTCCAGATCACGTTCCGGATCGCGTTCTTGCACAACCCGAGTGCGCGCGTCGCTGTGTTGCTCACACTGGTCGACTTTGTCGGCGACGCAGTCTACGCGACCGACATGTACCTACAGCTCTACTACTTTGAGTGCGAGTCTGGCGCTGCGAACCTGCGCGCACGCGCAGAACGGGACGAGCGGTACGCAGAGAAGCACTTGCGCGCTGACCTTGTGAGCAGCCTTCCGCTCTACTACGTCGGCACCAACTTCTTTGCGCAAAGTCTCTGCCGCCTCCCGCGTCTGCTGCGTGGACGACACGTCCTCAGCGCCATGGACTCGCTCGTCGTGCGCATCCAGCAGCGGTTCGCGTCCGGCGCCATCTCTGCGCTCTTGAGCCCGCTCAAGCCGATCCTGATCCTGCTCTTTGTCAGCCACTTTGCCGCGTGCGGCTTCTACTTGATCTCCGAGACGGACCACAACGTGAACTCGTGGCTCCACCACGACCACGTCGTGCACCAGGAGCACGAGAGCACCGGCGTGTTGTACCTACGAGCGTTCTACTGGGCAATCACGACGGTACGACTGTTGCCACTGTCGTTGCCGCCAATGCTGTGACTGCTGTCGGAGCCGTTTCCTAACAGTATTGGGTGCTGTCGCTCTACCAACGACAGTTGGCGCTCGTGGGCTCGAAAGAGATGACGCCGCTCGGGATCGCGGCAACGCTGTGGGCGACCGCGACGTGTCTCTGCTGCACGTTCGTGATTGGCCACATTGTCGACGAGCTCTCGGAGCTCGTGCTCGAGTTCGACAAGGCCAAGAAAGAGCTGAAAGAGCGCGAAGCGAACTTTGAGCAGTTTGCGAAAGACCACGAGCTCCCGCCGGCGCTCCGCACGCGCGTGCTGCACTACCTCAAGTTCCAGCACTCGTACTTGAAAGGGAAGGACGTGTACGCGACGTTCCACGACCTGTCGCCGAACCTGCGTGTGCAGCTCATGCTCGACCTGCACGGCGACACGATCAAGAACCTCTGCATCGCGCCGTTCTTGAACCAGTCGCAAATCAACGGCCTCGCGGTGCGCTTCAAGTCGGAGCTCTTCATCCCAGGCGACACGGTCATTGTCGAAGGGGACTTGGGGAACAAACTCTACATTGTCAAGCACGGCGCCGCCATGGTAGTCTGGAAAGCGACTGGCATGGCAGTCGCGACGCTAAACGCTGGAAGCCTCTTTGGTGAAGTCGCGTTCTTCCTGCGCGGCCAGCGGCGCATTGCGTCGGTCCAGGCCACGACCTGTAGCGAGCTGCTCATCCTCGACCGCAAGTCGTGGGAAGCATTGCTGCACTCTTGCCAGCCAGACGAGGCAGAGCGGACCGAGACAGCGCTCGCGGGCTGGGTCCGCGAGTGCCTCAAGGGCTACAACATCATGACGGTTGAGATCGTGAAGGACATCAAGTTTGGTGGCGAAGCGCCAATGACGATCGACGAGATGCGCAAGATGGCTACGAGCCAGCACCAGCAAGGGCGAGGCAAGCGCCACTCGGCAAACACGATCCACGAGAAGAAGGTGCGGCAGTTACTCAAGAAGGGCCAGCACCACAAGGAGCCGGACCGCCGACCCACAGGCGTGTGGCAGACTGTGCAGGACGGCGCGTCGGCTGTCGTCACAGCTCTCCGGGACTGTCGCATGTCGCGCTTGCGCAGTACCAGCCGCGTCCACATCGACACTGGTCACCACGATATGCTCCCGACAACGACGACAACGGCGTCGTTGCCGGCGCTCAACGACTTGAGCCGCGTGCGAGGGAACACGGTGATCAAGGCCCGACGAGCAGGAGGGACAGAGTACCTCTCGCGCGTGGCCAAGTCGCTCCCGTTTCTCAAGAGCACGTCGTTCAAGAACGGCACAGCGATGCAGATCAACCCCGTGAGCCTAAGCATGCGCGAGTACTACCGGGATGACCAGCTCATTGAGATGGAGGAAGAGTGCTGGCGCCGCTACAAGGTGTCGATCTTCATGGCCGACCGGTTCGTCGAACCGAGCGTCGGCCTCACGAACGCCAGCGGCGAAATGAAGAACAAGAATGCACTGAAGGTCGCGCACCACCGCGCGTCGGCGCCGGACGACGTGACGTCGCTCGTGCAAGAAACGAGCGTGCGTGCAGCACGCAAGACATTGTGCGGCGCAAGCGTCTTTGGTGACGGCGCCCGACAGCACGCGAACCGCAACTCGGTCACGACCGACGGCATGCGGTTCCTCGCGAACTACGAGACACGCCGCGGCGCTGGTGCAGGCAGCGCTCCGTACCGAGGACGGCGCGACGACAGAACACCGGCATTCCATCGCGGCAACACGACGCTCGGCCGGAACAGCATCTCGCAGATCGCGTCGAAGGCGCTGATCAGCGACAGTGATCGCAAGCGCCGCAAGCGCGTGCTCAAGCGTAGCCAGTCACTGCCGATCTTTGACCGCCACTTTGCACACATGATCCAGGAAGAGCTGCAAGAGTCGAGCGCAAAAGACCTCGAGAACAAACTCGACCTCGGCTTTGAGCTCTTGCAACGCTGCCGCCAGCCCAAGTTCACGTTCCTCTTCCGGCTCTACGATGCATGGGTGCAGAAGACGAGCAAGATCAAACGGCCCAAGGTGGCGGCTGTGCAGCACTCGAAGCTCGCGGGTCCGGGCGCCGCGGACGTTAGCGGTGCGAAGGGTCCGAGACGAGGCCGAATGCTCAGCTTGCTCGCTGCTGAAGCCGACGAGTCGACTGTGAGAGGGGACGCGAACAAGTCGGAGGACTTTATCAAGCTACTCTCGCGCTGCTACCGGCTGTGGGAAGTCGTCGTCGTGGTCGTCGCCATGTTCTACGCGACCTCGATCCCGTATCTGCTCTGCTTTGCATCGGAAACGTCGACACTGGAGCCGAGCGCGCACTTGGCGCACTGGATCCGATTCGTCTCGGTTGTCGACCTCTTCTGCATTGTCGACCTCGTGCTCAAGTACACGGCGTTCCAAGGCGTGCTCCAGATCATCTCGGGTGGAGAAGACTTGCTGGAAGAGCACACGTCGGGCGTCTCGTTCCACGCTGCGCTCGAGCTCTTTGCAGCGCTGCCGCTCGACTTTCTGCTTTTCTTGCCGCCATTTGCGCACTACTGCGAGCACCGGTGGTTCTACACAGCGCTCTTCCAGCTCAACAAGATCTCGCGCATCTACGACTCGATCGACGCGAGTGAGCGACTCGCGCAGTTCCTCTCGACAGATCTGAACCTGCCGGTCGACGACAGCTCGCTGCGCTTTGTACGCTCCATCTGCGGGTACTTGCTCGCAGGCCACTGGATCGGCTGCGTATGGTACATTACCAGCCTGCACGCGCTGCATGTGTACCACTACTCGTGGCTCTCGGCCGACAAGATGCTCGCACTTGACCGGTTCACGTCGCTGGACGACATCTCGCAGTGGCGTCGCTACTTGCGCTCGCTCCACTTTGCTGTCGGTTCGATAACGACGGTCTTCTACGGCGACATTGCGTCGTACAACGTTCTCGAGACAATCGTCGAGATTGTGCTCATTCTGGTGTGCATCTTGATCTACGGCACGCTCGTCGGTGCGCACGGGGAGCGCATCCGCGCACACTACCAACGACGCATGATGTTTGAGCAGAACCTGACCGAGTTGTACTACTTCCTCAAGAAGAACGATGTGCCGCGCGACGTCCGCCAGCGGCTGCGGCTGTACTACACGAGCACGTGGCTCAAGTACCACGGACACGAGGACTTTGACGGCATCCATGGTCTCTCCACGCTGCTCGTCGAGGACATTGCGCAGTACACGCTCCGGACCCTCGCGACACGCGTCTCAATCCTAAAGAGCTGCGACGAAGGCTTCCTGCGCTCGCTCCTCACGTGCCTCAAACACGTGATCTGCTCGCCGTCTGAGGCGGTCGTGCGCAAAGGCGACGTCGACCGCAGCATGTACTTTATCGCGCGCGGTCGGATCCTCGTGAAAGGCATGGGCTTTGAGCTCATCAAGGACGTTGGCGACTTCTTTGGCGAGCTCTCATTACTGTACGGTATTCCGCGCTCGGCGACTTGTCTCTCGCTCGGCATCACACTGCTCTACGTGCTCGAGTGGCAGACGTACGAGAAGCTCCTGGCCGATTACCCTGAGTACCGCGAACAGAACCGACGCGAGTGGGTGATCGTGAGCACGGTGCTGAAGAAAGGCGAGTCGCGCTTCCGCTCCATCATCCGGATCGTCGCAAAGATGGAGAAGACGAACTGGGTGCGCATCGACGAGATCATCCGAAAAGCGAAGAGCCTCAAGTAGGTCTGAGTGGCGTTACGTTGCGGAAGCGAAGCCACATGCTGATAACTTGCTGTTAACCCGTTCAATCGAGCGCCGCGTTCGCCGTGATGCTGTTGACAGCCAACAAAGTGGCTTCAGCAACTCAGTTTATGAGTCCTCTTGGTTTCGCTATGGAGCCTGGGCCTGCAAAACGACTCGGATTCAATATTGATC
>JAASFJ010000528.1:0-20439 GCA_023333755.1 Globisporangium uncinulatum
ACGCCACCCACCACGCGTCTTCGACACGTTCCTGTCGCTGTTGTTGTCAATCGGGACCCTGCATTCATTCAACTGCACGTGACTGAGAGGCGGAGGCTCGGATCGACTCACTCGCGCCTGTTGCTGCTGCTCATGATGTTCATACTGGTGCTGGCTACTTTGACAAACCCCAACTCAATACAAAGGGAATTGCTGAGCTGAGTTGAGCTGTTCTTGTGTGGTGGTGGTACATAGTGGCAGTATCTTGACAACGACGCTGTCGACACACCTGATCAACAGCAACAGCGTGTGCCAATACACACTATGGAATAAGACGAACTGGGTCTGTCTGTCGGTCTGTCCACTGACACTGGCGATCTCCATCCACGTCCTTGAACGAGAACGAGGAGTCACGTTGGGCTCGGACGATCTAACCTGAAGTTGGCTTCTGTTACAGACTTCGATCATGCGCCAGCATGCTGAGCACACTGTCATCACCGCGATTGCCAGCAATCGACACTGCGGATGTACTGAGTTTCGGATTTCGAGACTCCACTTGATTCTCAGAGCTCGACAATGTTGGTGTCGGACTGACCGAGCGACGACTTACGAAAGTTTGCAAATATTCAGCTGCTGGCGTCGTGTCTTGGGCGACGAGTGCAAGATGCATCGCATTGCGTATCCCTGATGCCTTAAGCTGTCTGAGAACCACATCATCGCTCAGCAGCAATACAAATCAATGCTACTTAACAACGTTGGTGGTGTTCGTGTTCGCCCTTGCCCAGCGTACATCTCAGACACAAAGACGCGGGGAACAAGCTCTCTCTTACAGATGTACAAGCACTTGGGACTTGCACTTGGTTGAAGCGTGGACGGATATCGGTCGGCCGCGACCTCGTCCCATGGATTGCACTTGACGATCGATCGGTGATGTTGAATCGATGGCGGTGGTGCTTCCCGTCGTCGCCGACTTTCGGATCCTGTCGACCACCAATCCATCTATCGCTTGTGCTTTTGCTCTCGACCTTGTCTTGAGCTCAATCTCACCAAAGACGAACTCAACTGCGCGTGTTTCTCACGAAACATTTCACTCGCAGCTGAGTCTATCCATTGCATCCTGACGCTCCCAAGATTGCCGACTCGGCCCGACCAATGCTTTGCGTAGTGGACCGAGTCAGACGCTGAACTAGCCTGAACAAACTCTACCATCGACACGAAACTGGCTGCTATGGTCAACTGATGATATCAGCTCGTTACTAAGGTAGTTCAGAGGGCAGCTATGTCAACTAGAAGACGGGTCGTCTCTAAACTTGTCGAGAAACAACGATAGCAAGGCCTATCGATCTCTCGCTGTGCGTCTACTACACGCATATGACAATGAACATCTTGACTCTATCACTGAAACGGCGGGCGGAAGCGACGCCAGCACACTCAGCTCTGCTTCCTTACTGCGCGTTGCTCGCCTGCAGCATCTGCTTGAAGCGCGCGTCACGGAGCACACTACGCAGCGACCAGCCGTTGAAGCCGTTCTCGTCGCCGTAGATGCGCCAGCTCCAGAACGTCCAGCCGCCCTGCGCCTGGTTGAGCACGTCGAGCTGCGCCTGCGCAAACTCGTAGTACTGCTCCTGGTTGTTGCCGAACTTGCCCGCCGTCGCGAAGCTCCACTCGCCGACAAACAGCCGGTTGTGACTGTCGCGGGCGTTCCACTTGTTGAAATCACCCTGGAGGTTCTGCTTCACCGACACGTTGATGAGGTCCCACTCGGATGTCTGCTCGTAACCCCAGACAAAGTACGGGTGCCACTCGACCCAGACGTTCTTGAACGCTGGGGCTTCCATGAAGCCGACCATGGAGTTCGGGCCTTGCTTCCAGAGCAGCGGGGCGACAGTGAGCACGCAGTCGTTGCCGGTGTCGCGAATCGCTTTGTACACGTCCTGGTAGTGCTGATACAGCACGTTCTCTTTCGTCGACCCGTTCGGCTCGTTGAGCAGTCCGATGCCGAGGAATGCAGTCTCGTCTTTGTAGCGAGACGCTAGGAACGTCGAGACAGACCACGTGTTGTCGACGTTTTCGCTAAACTCGCTCCAGTAGGACTGACCCGGGACGGACGGCGACGAGTGGTCCGCGCCGTTCTGCGATCCCTTGGCAGCGTGGATGCTGATGAGCACAGCAATGTTGTGCTTCTTGGCCCAGTTCCGGATGAGCAGATCGAGGTACTTGATCGTACCCGAGCTGAAGGCGCGCCACTCTTCGTTCCCAGACGGGTCGTTGTCGTCAAAGCCGACAATCCAGTACCCCACCGGCACACGCACAGTGTTGAAACCCGCCTCTGCGATCGCTCGGATCTCGTCTTCGGTGATGAAGTGTGCGTGGTGGTAGTCGAGGTTCGAGCGGACCGTGTCGGAGCTCGCGGCCTTTGTGATCGCTGTGTACTCGCCGCCGCTCGCGTCTTTGTCGTTCACGCCGCGCCAGAAGTCGGCGTCCTTTGTCATCCAGTTCTCAGCCACGAGCCAGCCGCCGAGGTTCACGCCACGGCTCTTGAGCTCGCCGTTGCGGATCTTGGGCTGCACATGCTGGAAGGTGATCTGCACGGACCGATCGCTAGTATCGTCGCCATCGTCGGCCGCTCGGGCTTTGCCGACAGTCGACGTTTCGTTCGCGAGGTTCACGTTGGAGAAGTCGAGGTCTTGTGTCGAGGTGGCCGATACGAGCGTGGTTGTCAACGTGAGCGCTGCGAGGGCAGCAGAGAGCAGCAGGGCGGTGGCGCGGCGCGATAGCATTGCGGGCGGTTGACAGAACTGGGAGATCGGGTCGTGGTCTGGAGAGCTGTGACTTGCGCTGTTGGCTGCGGATTGGAATCTGCCAGGACGTCGCGAAGGCAAAGAACGAACGGATGAATGAAGGAGGGGGAGAGAGAAGCGAGGGCCGCTGCGTCTGTCGTGTGTGGGGCCCGAGTCAACGTCTGGACTCGCCGCCCTGCTGCTCCGGCTTTCAGCCGACGGCCAACGGACGGTTTCGGGCCACATGGTGAATCGAGCGAGCACGAGCGACCATCATGGGCTCCAGGACCCAGAACTGCAAGATCGGGTGGCCGACAGCGCACACGTCAACAGTGGTGCGGCTCGTACGACTTGATCTCTCTCTCTCGAGCTTCATTTTGTCGAGCGTGGAGTGGACTGCAAGACTGTCTCGCCAAGTTGGTGAGGCACGTCCATCGTCGTATCGTGCGTTCTGATACGCGAGGTGGAAAGGAATGAAATGCCTGGACGGTGGTCAGTGAATGAACAGCTCGCTCCAGCTAGCTGTGAGGGATTTCAGCCATGAAAATGAAAGCGACCCCAGTTGGGATCTCGCGGCTCGCTCCAGTTCCAGCACTGTTCAGGTGAACTGGATGCTTGATCCACGACAGGAGGTGACGCGAAAGCACGCGCAGGAACAAGCCGGGGAAACGGCCTGGACCAGGCTGGACGCGAGCGCGCAAGTCGCAGTGCAAGCATGCCAGGCAGTGTGTTGTGAGATCGGAAGGTCGCACGCCATCACAGACGGCTGGTCCGTCATCGACATCGACGTCTGTGTGCCTCACACACACACATGGTCCAGCCAAGAGGCAGCGCGTGCGCTGAATAGAATTCATCTGGGCGAGGGCTGGGAGGTGGACTTCCGACACGTTCTCGCACACCGAGCAAGTAAAAGAGCCAGCTCCGTTGCACTTGAGTACCCATGGTCGGCCGCCATTGACGCTCGACCACCACCTACGCAATCGATGCACCAAGTCACCGGGGCGTTCGCGCGAGACCTCCTCATTGCACAACGTTGGCGCATTCGTTCTTATGACACGATATAGTGTAGTGAGCTCCTCGTGCTTGCTGTGTTGAGCTCTTCGTGTCCAAACACTTGTCTTCGACTTTGAGGACCTGGTGGGGACAATTAATTGCATCAATATTTTTGCCTGTTTATCAGTTGGATCGCAATTTCTGCATCTCCGATGAGCGTCGCGACAGCACGGCCAAGCGCGCGCCAAGACGCGCTGCTGCTTGCGCTCGAACGGCGGCTGCAGCTGCGCGCGCAGGAGCAGAGCCGTGCGCTACTACCGCCAGCGCCACCGTCCGCTTCGCTTCGTGGCTTCCGTGTAGCCCATCGGTCACAGCCAGGCCCCTCCTCTCTTTCGCACACGAGCGAAGATGAAAGTGCGAGGGTGGTTGGGACTTTCAGTGACCGCGTGGCTGCGAGCGCTGCAAACAGCGCGCAGCTGCTCGCAGACGCCCAGCAGGCAGCTGCGCTTGTGGAGCACATGGAGAGCAGCCACGCGCAGGTCGCAGCGACGACGCGCGCACTCTACGACAGCTTCGAGAGCGTACTGCAAGAGGTCGAGGCGCTCACTGCGCGTGTGGACGCGGTCGCTGCGCCGCTGCCGCACTTTACGGCGATTGATCGCGCAGCCCAGGCGCTGGGGTTTGGCGTTAAGTTCGCACCGGCAAGCAGCGGAAGTACGCAGGCGACGGGTGCGCCGCCGGTGCAAGTGTTCCAGCACAAGCGTGGCATCGACCCGACAACGAACGCGTTCGAAGACGCGCTCGAGACGATCGACGCGTCTGTCGCGTACTTGGAGCAGCACGTACGTCGTCCTTTATTGCGGCTCGGACTTGTGGACGTTGAGTATAACATTGATGGGGACTAAGTACGGACCATCACTCACTGCCGACAGCACGAGTACCGGGACGCTGCGAGCTACATTGACGCGTACCGTGCGCTCTCAGCTGGCGGTATCCAGCGCCTGAAAGAGTACGCGATAAGTGGACTGGAGGCAGCGAAAGACGCGGTCAGTGAGGCGCTCGCGAGAGCCGGAACGAATGCTCCCCACAGGTCCGAGCTCGACGACGCGTCGCCGTATTACGTCAACTTCCAGCTCCTCGCGCCGGCGCTGGCAGCGGTCGCGAAGCAACTCGAGCGGCTCGCGACGACGCCGTCCGCACTGTCGAACTTAGTGGCGCATGCTGCGAACCGGCGGGCGCTCAGCGACGTCTGTGAGGCGTACGCGACACAGCGCGTGCAGCTGCTGTCGCCTGTGCTGTCGACGACGTTCGAAGCCGCGAGCCAGTCGACCGACATTGTGAGCCTGGTGCGTTGGTTTGGTGGTCTTCTACTGTGCGTCAGACGGGGCTGAGGGGGGGAGGTGGCGGTGACGACGGCGCTGAGCTGTCGTTCGTGTGGTGGTGGTGCTGACGTCCTGTCGGCTGGTGGTCAGCTGCGCGTGAGCTGCGCGCACTTAGTGAAGGTGTGCGACGCCGAGTTCCGGCTCTTCTTGAAGCTCTTTGGGCGACCGCCGCAGGACGCGCTCTTTGCGTTCCGCAGCGACAGCAGCTTGGAGCGCGACGACAGCGACGACGGCCCCGAGACGTCGTTCGAGTACGTGGCTGTCGATCATCTTGGATCGCTCTCTTTCTCTCTCTCACTGGTGTCGTATCATTCATTCCCACACCGTACACACTCGTAGCCGCATGATCCTGCAGCTGAGTGGCCTACTCTACAGCGTCGTGCGGCCGCAGATGCTGCAGCAGAAGGAGCTCGAAGTGCTGTGCGAAGTCATCCACGTGCTCCAGAGCGAGGTCGTGGAGAGTCTCATCCACCCACGCGCGGCCACCGCTGGCGCCACCGAGGCGGTGATGCACCGCATGGTCCAGGACGCACAGGAGCGGCTCATCCTGTGCGTCCAAAAGTTCATTCGCGATGACATCGAGGGCTTCACGCCGACAGCAGCAGACCTCGACTACCCCACCAAGCTCCAAACGGCCGCTGCCGGGTCCATGTACGCGACGTGGTACCCGACACTTGAGCGCACGCTCCTCTGTCTCTCGCGCGTCTACCACTTTGTCAACGTTCGTCACACTGTCGCTGCGAGACAGGAGCTAGCGAGCTGAGCGACGTAGCGTTGCTGACACTGTCGTATCGTGTCGTTCTGTCGTGTTGCACAGACTGAGATCTTTGAAGAGCTCGCACAGGACGCGATCCAGATCTGCACTGCGTCGCTCAAGCTCGCGGCCGCAGACTTGAGCGCGTCAACCAGCACGCTCCACGGCTCGCTCTTCTTAGTGAAGCACCTGTTGACGCTGCGCGAGCAGATCACGCCGTTCGACGTGGCGCTCGCGCTCACGAACAAGGCGCTCGACTTTACGAGCAGCGCGGACGCGATGAGCCACCTCCTCGCTGGCGTCTCGACCATCTTCTCGTTCTCGCTGCACGAGAATGCGCTGGTCGGGCTCTTTGTGAACGCGATTCCACAGGTGCACGAGACGACCGCAGACGTGAAGAAGGAGCTCGAGCTGGAGCTCAAGAAGAGCTGTGCCGCGTTCATTGACGATGTCCTGCAGCAGACGGCGCAGCCGCTGCTCGCGCTCATGAAGCAGATCGCAGGAGCGCAAGCGGCAGCGCTGCGAGCGAACGCGCCGCTCAACTTTCGCCAGTTCGCAGCGGCGACGCCCACAGAGGTCAGCAATGTGCTCACGAGTGTGTCGACAGCGTTGGAGACGCGGCTGCCCGACATCCTCGCGACGATCCACTTGTACTTGCGCAACACGTCGACTGAGACGATCCTGTTCAAGCCCGTGCAGGTGCGTCCACGGACAATGGGAACAAGAGAGCAAAGACAGAAGACAAACTGGCACTGTTGGTGGCTGGTGTGTGGACTGGCCAACTCAACTGACGACAATCTATTCTGCTGTTGAACTTCACACGACAGCGCAACCTTCTGGACGCGGTCGAGGGCCTCAAGGCGCTGCTCGAGCAAACGTACACAGTTGAGGAGCGGCAGCCGTGCGAGCGAGCGTTCCGCCGTGTCGTCGAGCAGCTCCGCGCGCTCTAACCGGTCGCTACAACGCGTTGCTGTCTCTGTCAGTATACTGGTCTGCGGTGAGTAAGTACGCTAAACAGTCGCGCGCCTTGACTCCGAGCCGGCGCTGGCTGTCGCCGCACCGCACGTTCTCGACCCGCTCGTCCTTGTGCGTCACTGCTGGCTGTGCGATAAGCGCGTTGCGCAGCTGCCGGAGCGTCGGGTGCTTCGCTGACACGCCCACTGCCTTCGCAGCGCTCATCGCCGGCACTTGGGTCAGCATCATCTGGTACACTTCGTGCACCGAGAAGCTCGTCTTCTTGCGGAAGAGCGCGTTAAACGTCGCGAAGCTCTGGACCGGGCGACAGAACGTACTGGCAAACTCGCGCACAGTCGCTGTCGCTTGGGTCGGGAGATGACAGAGCGACGGCCGCGCGAGCTGCTCGAGTGACGGGTTGCGGCACTGGGCGCGTGGGAACTTGGCGAGCAAGCGCGCGTGCACGGCGGCGAGGAACGCGACGGTCTCGTCTGCGTTCTGGCACACTTGCACGAAGAACTGGTCCTGCACCTGCGTGCGGCAGAGCGCTGTGCGCAGTCCGCCGACGCGCACAGCTGTCTGCTGGTGGAGCGAGCCCTCAGCGAGGTAGATGACGTGCGTGACGCCGCTTGCACGCAGCCGCGTCTTCTGCTCCGTGTAGCTGCCGTAGGGACGATTGTCGAGTGTCGTTGGTGACATGAGAGAGGTGATGCGGACGTTAGGAGCGATTGATCGACGACAGACACGGGGACACGGACGCACCGGCGGTCGATGATACTCCCCGACAAGTCCCGCACCTCTTTCCGCTCGACGATCGCGTTGAGTACGAACTCTACGACGACGCACACTCCCATCGATGAAATAGGACCACTAGGTACAACGTGCCATTGACCACACAGACACAGACACGGACGGACGCACCATCGACTGCGTCGCCACGGAAGCGCCTCGCGACCCACTGCATATCGCCAACGTTGAGTGCGCGCACTTCGCACGTGACGTTCCGCTCCAGCAGTTTGCGCTCGAGGACGTCCCGGTTCTGCCGCGACAGGATCTCGCGGTGGTCGAGCACGAGCACGAGCTCCCACGCGTCGGACGGCAGGATGACGCCGCCCAGCGACTCGTTCAGATCGGCCTCGACGCTCGCGGTGGCGGCTGGCGGCGCGAACGGCGGCTCGGCGTCGGGCTCGAACTCGAAGCTGTCGGCCACGTCGTCCCGCCAGTCGTCAGTGTTCTCCTCATCTGTATCTGAGACGTCGATGCAGACGACGCTGGCGTCCACTGCTGGTCGCGACGATCTGGGGCTCGAGGAAGCGGCAATAGGTGGGGCCGTGGTGGTCAATCGGTCAGTTTGTTGCTCGCTGGGCGACGTTGGCGCTGGGGCTGGGGCTGGGGCTGGGACTAGAGACGACTCTCCGTCGGCGCTCGGAGGCGCTCGCGTAGCTCTTCCTGGACACAGTTGAACACTGTGCTGGCCCTTCGCTGTGAGGAACAGCAGCCCCGCGTCGGTCCTGCGCACGACTTGGTGCGTACCACAGAGCGACGCGAGACACGCGCGGAGTTTCCCAACGTTGCCGTCGTACTGGTGGTGATGCACACAGTGGCGACACTGTTAGCTGCCGCTCACAATGGACTGTGCTCTCTCATACACACCCACACGCATACTACTCTCTGAGACCTTCACTCACCCCCGACCGCTGCATCCGGAGCAGCAGCGTCTCGAGTGGAACAGCGCTGCTCGCCGACAACGCGCGTTCGTCACTCAGCCCGAGGATGACGAACCACGGCTCTGCGTCACCAAAAACCACCACCACTCCGACCTCGTTACACGCCATCGCTCTGTACACTAACTACCAATCGCCCCTTCTCCTCCTCTTCTATCAACTCGTCCACGTACGCTTGCGATACGTTGGAGCGTACACCTTGGTCGCCACGTCCGTGCTCACGCTCGTCGCTACTGGCGCCATCAGTGGCGCCGTCGGAGTGGCTACTGCTGGTGTCGTTGTGGCTATTGCGTGTTGCTCCGCCTGTGCGCTAGCCTGTAGCAACCCCTTGCGCTGCAGCACGGCCTGGATCTGGTTCGCGAGGTAGTTGCCGACATTGCGCAGCTCCGCCTTGGCTTGGCGGCCGTCGCGGATCGGCGCTTCGTGGCGCATCACGGACGCGATGGCGCGCGCGTAGTTGGCCGACAGGTGCGACGTGGGGTCGCGCACGCGTGCGCGCAGTCGGCTCAGCTCCTCGACCAACACATCGTTCGCAGCGCACACGCACCGCGGCCGCTTGCGACTGGTCTCGGCTCCTGCTCCGGCGAGCACCGGCGGTTCCGGTTCCATTCGTGCAAAACCAGCAGTGGTTTTGAAAGTTTAAACTCCGAAACTCAACAACAACTTGGTATTTGTATGTAAAAAAGCCACTCCATTCGCGAATTTTCACCCGAAAGTCGCAACACAACACAGCACGCACACAGCGTCCAGACGCGGGCATGCGGCGCTTCGACGCGGAGAAGGAGAACCGCTCAACGACTGCAACGACGGCGACTGCAGCAGCGCCTGCATCGCAGTTCTTTGGCACGTCCGCTGCAAGCGCGAACCGTGCGGCTGCAGGCAGCAAGCCGAGCGCCACGACGCTCGCCGCGTCCATGGCGAGCAGGAAAGTGCCGGCAGACCGGAGCAAGGCGCTGGCGTTCCGCAGCCAGCAGCCAGCGAGTACGCGCAGCACAGCAGCAACGGCGATGGCTGCGGCCGCTGCCAGCGTGGCCACAAAGCCGCTGGCGAGCGAGAGCGACGCGAACAGCAGCGGTACCACCACCACCACCGCCACGAGCAGCAGCAGCAACGGGTCGACTGGCAAGACGTGGAAGCTCAGCGACTTTGACATTGGCAAACCGCTTGGAAAAGGCAAGTTTGGGAACGTGTACTTGGCGCGCGAGAAAAAGTCCAAGTACGTGGTCGCGCTCAAGGTGCTGCAGAAAGCGCAGCTGATGAAGTCGAGTGTCGAGCACCAGCTGCGGCGCGAGATTGAGATCCAGTCGCACTTGCGTCATCGGAACATTCTCCGGCTCTATGGCTATTTTTACGACGCGAAGCGCGTGTACTTGATCATTGAGTACGCGCCACAGGGCGAGCTGTACAAGAAGCTCATGAAAGCCGGTCGCTTCTCGGAAAAGCAAGCGGCGCTGTACGTGCACGAGATTGCGCGCGCGCTGCTCTACATGCACAGCAAGCACGTGATCCACCGCGATATTAAGCCCGAGAACCTCCTCGTCGGCCACGCTGGCGAGCTCAAGCTCGCAGACTTTGGCTGGTCTGTGCACGCACCGTCGTCACGGCGAACGACACTCTGTGGCACCCTCGACTACCTTCCGCCCGAGATGATTGCGAACCGGCCGCACGACGAGAGCGTCGACATTTGGACGCTCGGGATCCTCATGTACGAGTTTATTGCCGGCAATCCGCCGTTCGAGGCTGAGAGCAACACAGACACGTACAAGCGCATCGCGAGCGTCGACCTCCAGTTCCCTGCGCACGTGTCTGCGGCCGCCCGCGACCTGCTTGTGAAAGTGTTGCGGAAAGAGCCGAAGGACCGCCTCCCGCTTGAAGACCTGCTCGCGCACCCGTGGATCCGCCACCACTGTGGCAGCTGTAGTGTATAGTACGCGTTCGCCTAAGTACGACAAGGAGCAGCCGCCGTGTGTGGATATGTAGCCAGAATGAATGCGATCGTGTCCAAGTGTTCGATTGCACTCAGAACTCCGAAGGTTTGTCGCCAGCTGCAGCGGCCGCTTCCGCCACCGCTTTCTTCTCCATGTGGTGGGCGTCGGCGATCTTGTGGTAGCCCTCGCCCAAGTCGAACTGCTTCGCGAAGCCGTCGACCTGGACGCACCACACACACGAGCAGCTGTGAGTCTCTTGTCCTATTCTAGAGGCTGTGATAGCACCACTTGACGCACTCACGCACGCACCACTTCGTCGAGCTGCTTCTTCTGCACGTCGACGCCCTCGAGCGAGCGAAAGACCTGCGCGCGCGTGTCGTCCGACTGCTCCGCGTGTAGCAGCTGCTGGTTGAGCGCGCGCAGCTCCTGCAACTTGGCCGCCACCTCCTCGTGCGACTGCTTGCTGCGCTCGTACGCTGCGCGGTTCGTCTGGCGCACGATGTAGAGCGAGTCCTCCACGATCTCGCGCACCATGCGCGAGTTCTGGCCGCCCATATTGGCAACAGTACAATTTTTATTGAGTGGATTTTGCCTTTTTTCACTATTGGCATCCGAACAGTCATCCTCGCCACTGGCACCAGGAGCAGCGTCACAACCAGCAGCGATGGCGTCGTATCTCCACGAGCTCATGAACCGTACGCGCCCCCATCGTTCCAACCAACGACCGCGCGTCTATCTCTCTCTCCACGCTGATTATTTCTCTATGTGCGCGCGTGTTGTCCCAGAGACGATCTCGGTGATCACGAACGACGGGCGTAACATCATCGTGCGCTCCCCAAACTCTCTCTACCTCTCAGTCAAGGAGTTCGCACCTGCTAACGAGCGTTGTGCTGCGTCCGTTGCTGCAGGGCGTGCTCAAGGGCTACGACCAGTGCATCAACGTGGTGCTGGACGACAGCTTCGAGCGCGTGTACTCGACCAAAGAGCCGGTGGAGGCGGTGGAACTGGGACTCTACATCGTGCGCGGCGACAACATGTGCGTGCTCGCTGGAGCGGACTCGCGTGTGCAGCTGCCTGTGTACTTCATAGAAGCTAACGTGCTCGTCCTGACGTTCGTTGTGCCGACTAAAGCTGCGTCATTGGCGATGCACCCGCCGACATCCGCGAGCAGGTGATCGACGACCAGACGCGCGCCTCGCCGCTGAAGCCGCTCGTGCACTAAGCGCCCGTCTTTAATTTACAGCCCACGGCATTCGCCTTTACGTTCATAGCCCCGTCACGTTCGACTATCAGCAGCCTGCAGATCACTCGAGTACACTTACACACACACGCACTTACCGTCAATAGAGTTCCGTCCTGCGAAGAAGTCTTTATTGCTCCAGACTCACGCTATCCCTCAATCAGCCCCAGTAAAGTGACTTGAACAAAGTATGCCGCATGGTCAGAATTTGGTTCACTTGAATTGGCTCTTGAACACTCCTCAACGACGATGGCGATGTTGCGCGTCCGCTTGGCTCTTGGGCGCCACGCGTCCACGTCTTCTGCGTCGTCCGCTGCGGCCACCAACTGGCTCGAGGCGAACTGCGGCGATGTCCCCACGCACCCGCGTGTGTTCGACACCGCCAGCAGCGAAATGCTGCGCGGCGGCCACGCGCTGCAAGTGGCGAACCGCGCGCTACTGGGCGCTCACGTGCGTCCCCCGTCCGCGCCGCCTGCGTGTGATGCGAGCCGAGCGACGGTTTTTAACGACGTGTTGTGTCTCAATGCGTCTGCGGCTAATCAGCTGAAGAGCAGCAGCCGCGTCAGCGCACCAACACGCGACCCCACGCACGTCGAGACACTCCAGGTGCATACGAGCGACGTATGTGGATGCTCTACGTGCTGGGAACTAACGGCTTGTACAGACGCTTCAGAGGGTGGAAGACATGGCGGTGGAACGTATCGAAAACGCGGTGGCAAAGCACAGCGTGCGCTTCCGGCCGAGTCTGTTGCTGCCTGTGCTTCAGTGCAGCAGCGCCGTCCTCGGTGCGCTCACTGTCCACTGCATCGAGCGAAGCCGAGAGAGTGCAGCCGGTACTGAGTGCGTGTGGGCGTACAGGTGGCGTGCTGAGCCTCTTTGGTGCGCACGTGAGCGACGCGTACCAGACGGGCGTAAAGACTGCGATCAGCGACTACTACAACGACCAGATCCGTGAGATCTACGAGTCGCAGCCGGACGAACTCGAGCTCAAAGAGGTTCGTTTCCCGCAGTAGGTGGATCTGAAGTAGTATGTGTGTGGGGGCAACGAGCGAGAAGTGACGGATCGGACGTGTTGGGTATGTGGCGACTGGCTTGGCTGGCTCCTTGGCGCTGCAGCTCTTCAAGGTCACGCGGGACGAAGAGCTCGCGTTTGTGGACGCACACTCGCCAGATGGCGTGACGCCGGACCCAGTGGCAGCTGAGCATCCGGCTGCAATGTTTGCAAAGGCGTCGTCGAAGCTTTTGGTGCAAGTGGTGAAAGCGCTTTGAAGTGCTGGTGTGGTCCACACGAAGCACAGTCAGTACCTTCACAATTTATGAGAGTAATGCACACTTCTTTCGCTTTGCGTGGCTGCTTAGTGAACGAATCCGGAGGACACAGTGACGTTCACTCTCTCGTGTTCGGTTCACTCGACAGACTTGAAGAGCAGCACGTAGTGCTGCTCTGCTTGAAAGAAGAGCAGGAACTGCGTGTCGTACGCGACCGAGCAGCCAAAGCGCTTGCCGACGATGCAGTGCCACGTCTGCCCGTGTTTGTGGTCGAAGTGCTTCTTGAGGTCCGTCGCAATGTCCTTCTCGATGGCACCAGGGCTGCCGCGTACATATTCCAGCAGCCGCGCGACCGCCTCGTCCTTGAGCGCCGTCGGCAGCTCCAAGCGCAACACAGTGACCTTGGGCTCCTTGCCGCCACCGCTCACGGCTGGCGTGGTCGTCGCGCCGCTGTCCTCCGCTACCGACTTGTTCGCGTCCGGTGGGCCCATACTATCCTATCACCAGTTTGGCTCGAAATGAGAGCTATGCGAGCGCGGCTTTTCGAGGTAATTGAAGTCAAAGGTCTCGAAAGTCTCTGTAACTGGGAGGCTCTCTTCGAAAGTAATCATGTGCTGAACCTTGACTTTGATCCGAACAAGTCCAACAGACCAGAGCGAAGTCAAAAGGTGAAGCAAAGCAAAGCAAGGACAAGGAGTCAACTTGACAGCAATGGTTGCGCTCGTACTGAGTTACTGTGATGGTGACTCGGACGCACGATACAAGACGCGATAAGAATGCAAACAGACAAGGCACACTGCGGTGCACACTTGGGAGACATCGCTCACACTCACCCACAGCGACAGCGACAGCGACAGCGACAGCAACAGCAACAGCGACACGGGGAGTTGGCTTCCTGCTCCTTACTGCGCGTTGCTCGCCTGCAGCACCTGCTTGAAGCGCGCGTCACGGAGCACACTGCGCAGCGACCAGCCGTTGAAGCCGTTCTCGTCGCCGTAGATGCGCCAGCTCCAGAACGTCCAGCCGCCCTGCGCCTGGTTGAGCACGTTGAGCTGTGCCTGCGCAAACTCGTAGAACTGCTCCTGGTTGTTGCCGAACTTGCCCGCCGTCGCGAAGCTCCACTCGCCGAAGAAGAGGCGGTTGTGGTTGCCGCGCCAGTTCCACGCGTTCACGTTGTTCTGGAAGTTCTTCTTCACCGACACGTTGATGAGGTCCCACTCGGACGTCTGCTCGTAACCCCAGACGAAGTACGGGTGCCACTCGACCCAGACGTTCTTGAACGTCGGGCCCTCCATGAAGCCGATCATCGTGTTCGGGTCCTGCTTCCAGAGCAGCGGTGCGACGGTGAGCACGCAGTCGTTGCCCGTGTTGCGGATCCCCCAGTAGACATCCTGGTAGTGCTGGTACAGCACGCCTTCGTTCGTCGTCCCGCTCGGTTCGTTGAGCAGACCGATGCCGAGGAAGGCGTCGTCGTAGCGGTAGCGCTCGGCGAGGGTGTACGACACCGCCCACGTGTTGTCGACGTTCTCGCGGTACTGACTCCAGTAGGACTGACCGGGCGCCGACGGCGACGAGTGGTCCGCGCCGTTCTGCGACCCCTTCGCGCCGTGAATGCTGATGAGCACGGCGATGTTGTATTTCTTGGCCCAGTTCCGAATGAGCAGATCGAGGTACTTGATCGTGCCCGCAGTGTACGCCTTCCACTCGGCGCGGCCAGACGGGTCGTTGTTGTCGAAGCCGACGATCCAGTACCCCACGGGTACACGCACAGTGTTGAACCCCGCCTCCGCGATCGCGCGGATCTCGTTCTCTGTGATGAAGTGCGCGTGGTGGTAGTCGAGGTTCGAGCGGATCACGTCCGGGTTCGCGGCTCTCGTGATCGCCGTGTACTCGCCGCTGCCGGCATCTGCGGCGCTCACGCCGCGCCAGAAGTCGGCGTCCTTCGTCATCCAGTTCTCGGCCACGAGCCAGCCGCCGAGGTTCACGCCGCGGCTTTTGAGCTCACCGCGGCGAATCCGCCACTGCACGTGCTCGGCGTTGAGCGACGCAGACTCGCGTAGGTAGCGGGACGTCGAGTTCGAGTTCGAGTTCGAGTTCGAGTTCGAGTTCGAGTTCGAGTCCGAGTTCGAGTCCGAGTTCGTCGCGCTGGAGCTGATCGCCGACTGGGCCGCCGCGGTCGGCACGACCGTCGAGGAGAGAGCGGCGACGACGAAGGCCCCGACAGACAGCAGGAAGGTGGCTCGGCGCAGCATCTTGATGGTGAAGAGTGCCTGATTGGTGGGGCGGGGTGGATTCCGGTGTGGAAAAGAGCGGAAGACCGGGCGTCAGGAAGAGCGCGTGTGGGTGTGGGTGTGGGTGAGAGAGAGAGAGAGAGAGCTGCAGGATGCAGTGACTCGACTCGCTGGCTGACTTGCTGGTCGACTTCGATGCAAATTGAGAACTGAACGATTGAGATCGGATCACCATCAGTAGCAGAATCGGCAGCAGCAGCAGGGGCGGCGGCAGTAACAAGAACCACCACACCGACCACACCGGCTGACAAAGTGACACAGCGCGGTCCTCGCGCACAGCCTCTCTGCAATCTAGGCGAGGTGTGCAGCGTGGATCATCGGTACTGTAGCCCAGCAGCCGAGTATCTGCGCTAGACACTAAAGCAGCGTGCTGGTAAGCGCCGCGAGTGTGACGAGAGTGACCACGGCTGACCGTTTTCGAGTCACGCAGTGTTTATCGACTCACGAACACACTTGTATGTGAGATCGAGGTGGTGTTCGCGTCCGCGTCCAAATTCGAGCTCGATTTTGACGTTCTGCTCGCTTTGTGAGTCGAGTGGGTGTGGTACTGTAGATGAATGAGTCGAGCCTGGTAACGTCTTCATTCGGATATTGAATCATTCGAATGTGATGGATCGGTGGTTGTGTATAATAATTCACAACCACTGATCCATCACAGATAATATCTGTGGGAGATGGAAGAGTGGTTTGTCTTGGGTGATTATATCTGAAATCTATTTGCAAAGGAGTAAGCGATTGGATGCGATATCAAAGGATTTTAGTACATTTGTGCGACTGGCGAGGGCCGGCTTGGCTTGGCTTGGTCGGCGCGATCGTTATCGGGAAAATGACGAAAGCTGCCTATTTTGACCTGTCATTTGACATTTCGAGTTAAAAACCTCTTTGCAGCCCATAACACAGGTTTTGTCACGATATTCTGGAGCAGGCCGCTTTGGGAAAATGACGACCCTGCCACGCGACGGCGTCACGACCACCAGTCGAATGACACCATCCAACAGCTCAGTTGTCTCAGTTTCAACCGCGAGGGACTCAAAAAACAAATGTCTTCTTAGCGTGCACGAGCAATCGCGAGCACACAGCCACCATGATCGAGCCCGGGATGGAGTTCGCGACGTCAAAAGAAGCGCTCTACGCCGTACAGGACCACGCACTCCAAGAGATGAAGAGGGTATACGTGTAGAGCCAAGGAGGGTCGCGCAAGTTCATTGCATACACCAGCACGGACAATCCTTCATCGTGCGCTTTTACAAGCGCAAAGACTGCAAGAAAGACAACGCCAACCTCTCATGGTCCGTGTCGTCGTGCCATCTCACGCACATCAACTGTACAGCGCAGCCCAAGCCGACCCTTCGATAAGTGACGGAGATGCAGACTGTGCGCACTGCAGTGGTGGCAGACAACAAACATCACATAGTGACCGCGTCGACGCCAGATATCATGTACATGCACACAAGTGTTGCGATGCCCCAAGTGACTCGGCGGGTGACCATCAGCGCCAAGACGTGCACGTGTGTATTCATGGACCAGTGGCGCATCCCATGTCGCCACTTCGTCGTTGCGTCGCGCTATCGCCGCCGGATGGACGAGGTGTGGAATGCATTTGGTGACGAGTACCAAATCGCTAGCTACACAAGCGCGTTCGATGGAGCCAATGTGCAGATTCCTCTCGAGAGCGAGGTGGTCGCAAACCCACTCGTTCTCCCAGCTCCATTTGTTCCCCAGTCTGGTCGTCTGGTGAAACACCGTTTTCGCAGCAACGGCGAGGAAGGTGGCGGCAAGGTCTACAAGTGTAGCAAGTGCTCGCGTAGCGGACACAGCAGTCGCTCGTGCAACATGACTTTTGTATAAGTTCAATGAAGTCTCTCTTCGCCAATCTTGACAGCCACAACGTTAGACTTGGTCTGCTACGAGTGCCATCGTGCCGGCTATCGATTGGTATGTCGGACTCCCTCTACTACAGTTTGTCGGACCGAGAGTGTTGAAGTCCTCTGCTGCCAACATGACGGTACCGTCTATCGGATCGTATGTCGGCTTGTCTCTACTGTTGTTGTGCCCAATGACCTCACCAAGAAGAATACATGTTACCGTGGCTTACTCCTTATCACTCTTTGACTTCCTGCTACGGCATTCGCGAGAACCATATCCACACTCGAACCAGGTCTCGTCGCAGTCGACAGTGATCTCCTTTTCACGGCGGATGTCTCGTGCGGCGATGACTGCAACACGCTGGTGTCGCCGATTCTGCAGTTGAAAGAAGTAGCAGTCCGCGTCGCACGCGTGGTTGATGAATCTCGACATGCCTCCACAGTCACGTGCGTCGATGTAAGTAATCGTTCCCAAGAGCGTACGCCCCTGCAGCTCCAGCGCGTAGTCGCTAGTCCGCGTCTCCTCGCCGCTGTAGTCGTGCTCCGACAGAAGGCGGCTGTACTCTTCGATCAGCGTGCCCGTTCGATGTCACGGGTGGCGAAGACACCCAAGCCGCGTTTGCTCACGCCGAGACGCAACCGGTACGTATCATGACGATGATTTCCACACGTTGGGCCGATGCGGCAGCTGCGCGACGTGCAGTATTGACCAGTGACGGCACTCGGGCGGGTGCTGCGTCCACAGTGCTCATCGCACCGGCACCAATCCGTAGAACCGACATCCTTGAAAATAAGGTTTTTCGGGTTCTCAGTGTGTGAGATCCTGCGGACTTCACGCGGCCACTCGGCGTCTTTACCGTAGCTACGCTCGGCATCTTCGTGGTCCGAGCTCAGCTAACCGCCCTCCTCAATTTACCATCCATCCGACTTGGACCCGCTGCTGTCGCCACTGCTCTCGCTGCTCTCACTCGTGCTGCTCTCGTCACTGGACACCAAACTCAACCACCTCACGTGTTGCAGGTGGAGGCACCTCACTCAACGGTGCCAGAGGCAGCATCTCGGGCGGTGCAGGTTGTTGCTCAATCAGCGGAGCTGGAGTCAGCGTCTCGGGCGACGCAGGCGACCGCTTATTCAACGGTACCCTGGGTATCGTCTCGGCCGATGCAGTTGGCGGGTCACTCGATCGAGCTGGAGGCAGCTTCTCGACAAACGCAGCCGCTTTGGCGTCGAGAAGACGCTGGTATTGTGCAATGGCGTGGAGTTTCATGGTTGGGGCCCGATAAATGCGCTTCAAGTCGCGAACAGGAGCACATGCCTTCATGCGCCTTGGCTTTCGCGATGTTGTCAATGGCCACGGGTTGTTCTTCGCTCTGGCTTTCTTGCTCTTCTTTGCTCGCTCCGTGTATGTGAGCACCTGCTTCAGCGCGCGTTTCATGTCCACTCTCGGTCTGTTTAGCGTCTGGTGTGATGTGGTTCACCACGTGTGGCCTCCGTCCTTCGAGCTTTCTTTTGATGTGTCGGTTATCGTTTGGTTGGCCATGCTCACTGAGTAGTGTGGGTTGTTCCACATGGTGTTCTAGGGAGTCTTGTAACGGGGCATTCGGTCCCGTTACTTAGTATGTTACTTTTAGGATTTGGTACTTTAGGCGTACCTACACGGGTAGGTGCGGTTGAAGTTACAGTAGGTCCTAGCACCAGTCACAACTGTGACGGGCGCTGCGTGTCAGTCGCTCATTGGCTGAGATGGTTTCGCAGTACCATTTCAGCCAATCAGAATTGCGACGCTGCAAATTTCGGAGTTAAATTTGCCCCCCCCCCTTTCGCCCAAGCTTCCTCCTCACCCGGCTGCCTCAGTAGCAGCCGGCCCGTTTCAAGTCTGGTTTTGACAATGTGTTGGCCCAAGTAGGCAGGAATATGCCATGACCGATTCTGTCATTTGGACTGGGGCAAATAGGCAGGTTCTGTCTGTTTTTCTTGGTTTTGTCACTTGGCGGCGAAAATAGGCAGCTTTCGTCATTTCCCCGATCTTTATCAACGTATGCTCTGAACTGATCGACGTTGGGTTTATTTGCATATCTGGTCGCCTCGATCCGGACAAAAAGGCATCAGAGCGCGTCTCGGCAACTTCTGGACGGATTCGGTTCGCGCTCGTCTTGTCTGTATCCGTGTTCACGTGTGTGCCGCGTAACGACGACGACGAACGACTTAATCGACGTATCATTGACATGTGCTGTATCCTCGTGGTGTGTGTATGGTGGAAATGGTGAACGAGAGCGAGTTGCATACGTGCTAGTAAGTCGAATGTGATAAATGGCGAAGCGCGCCGAACAATGGACGTAAGAGCACCTGCGCATGACGTCGCTGGTGGACTGAGTGAGCCACCTTGCTGCGCAGCTGGCGTCGCCGCTGACGGTGCTGACGGTGGTGAAGCTGATTTTGGGTAAATCCTCATGTGCCTCGGTGTGTTTTTTGGGTCACGAGTTTGACCACTTTGTGAGTCGCAAGGAAAGACCCAAAGTACTAGTATAGTAGTACAAAATCGATGCACAGTGCATACTGTACAATATCCGACACACCCACCACCCACAGTCCACCATTTGTTTTGAACCCCATTCTTCTTTGTGTTTTTCCTGGCGCCAACACCCACGCCGGCGCCGACGCCGATTGGTGCAGCTTGGAGCGCACCTGATGGGCCCGACTGCCGCGATATTGATAACAGGAGACGCGCGAATCAGGAAACGTGAGGCAAGGCGAAGCGATAATTGACCACACCGGCTTCCCAACAAGGATGGCCTAAACACAACGAGATGGTGTACGGCTGGAGGACACCGAAGTTGTGGTCGAGGTCAAGGTCGAAGTTGTTTTTCGTCTTCGCACACGAAAAGAACCCAGCCAGACACATTCCAGTTACTTACTGTACAATATCCTAGTACGTCCACGACACCATTCAGCGCGATTGTGCAAAGTCAGGGTGGGAGATAGACCATCTGCGTCGTGACCAACATCCGCTTTCACCACACCACCGCTCTGAAAACAATGAAAATACGATATCCATATGAAGTATCCGTATAAAAGCAAATACTGGTACAGACTTTCGATATTACAGGCACGAGCGCGAGTAAGGAACGCCTGGTTTGTACCGAATTAGACGGGGATTATTTTGGAAAGCAAAAATGGGAAATCTAAAATGCTTGATTGGCGCTGATTTTCACATTCGAAAGTTCCTCTCATATTTTATTTATCATGCTGCAGAGTTACCTATTTAACTCCCGTTCCTTAC